>PVJS01039200.1:0-19029 GCA_004027185.1 Glis glis
GGCTGGGGGTGTAGCTCGGAGGTAGAATGCCCCTGGGTTCAATCCCCAGCACCGCAAAAGAAAAAGAAAGAAAAAAATGAGTGCAAAATATGTCATGTGGATAGGTTATAGTACAAATCACTTATAAGCTCTATAGGGAACTTTTTTTTTTTTTGCGGTACCGGGGATTGAACGCAGGGGTGTTCTACCTCCGCGCTACACCCCCGGCCCTATTTTTTTATGCTTTATTTTTGAAACCGGGTCTCACGAAGTTGCGGAGGGCCTCACTAGGTAAAGAGAGAGAGAGATCGTGCGCACGCGCATGTGCGCTAAGGTTGGCCGCGAACCCGGATCCTCCGGTCTCCGCCTCCCAAAGTACTGGGATTACTTACAAGCATGCACCACCACGCCCGGCTTATAGGGAACTTTTGTATATGCTCATTTTATTTTATTTTACTAATGGTGACTATTTTTTCACTTTGTTTTCATTATTTGGTATTAAACTGTGTCAGTTTAATAAGTAATATTAATGTGTTAGTTTTGCCTTTGAGAAGGTGGAGTTGCACCATGTCAGACAAAAAGATGCCCATTCTTGGGAGAATAAGGTATAAGGTTAACCCTCTTCTTTGATTGCAGATGATGAAAGCCATGAACAAGTCCAATGAGCATGTCCTAGCAGGAGGTTCCTGCTTCAATGAAAAGGCAGACTCTCACCTTGTATGTGTACAGAATGATGATGGAAACTATCAGACACAGGCGATCAGTATTCACAATCAGCCCAGGAAAGGTGAGCATTGGAGCTGGTTGAGATTTTAATAATAAAAAATTATTCTGGACTTGGAACATTGGATATCTTACTTTCATGATAGGTGACCACAAACAAATTAATTAGCTGTTTCAACCATATTTTCTAGGATTATATTGACTCCCCAAGTAGCTAGACACAAAGTTGCAAACGAGATCTCTGTTGTTGAGGGAAACATTTTGTGTGTGTGGGGGGGGTACTGGGGATTGGACCCAGAGGCATTCTACCTTCGAGCCACACCCCAGTTCGATTTTGTTTCTTATTTGGAAACAGGGTCTTGCTAGGTTCCTAAGAGTCTCAGTACTTGCTGAGACTGTCCTCAAACCTGTGATCCTCCTGTCTCAGCCTCCCAAGTACTGGGATTACAGGTGTGTGCCACCACTCCCGGCTTTTGAGGGAAACATTTAAAAAGTCCTGGCTGAGGCTCTTGATGGGTCCAGCAATGGTATGTGGGGGTGAGGCTAGGCCCTTCAGTGAGTGTGCTCAGGCACATTTGGAGTTTGTTGGTTGATCACACCCAAAGCATGTAAGTGATATATGGACAGATTCTGAAAAGGGGCTGAGCTCAATGCTCCTGAGAATGTGGTCTCACCACTCAGGAGATGGTCAGAAATGAAGAAACTTCTAACCAGATTGACCTACTAATCAGAATTTCAACAAGATCCCTGGGTGATTCAAATGCACATTATAGTTTGAGAAGCCTTGCTGAAGGTAGCATTATCCAAGGTGTCAGGTTCTATGGTTTAAAAAAAAATGTTCACATAAATAAAAGTCTTGCTTAATAAATGAAACTCGAGAACCCCTGTGTTAAACAAGTTTGAAAATGTTTCTTTACCATAGGACTTTTCAGACCCTTAAGCAAGCTACTGAGTATTCTGATTTTTCAAGAGGGGCATAGTGTCTAGCTATTCCCAGATTTATTTGGCCATAAATCTTGTTACTCCTCAGAATATCTTTCAAAACTATAAGTATGTTTTGTGAAACATTTCTTTAGTAGGCATATAGTAGGTTGTTGTATTCAATAAATGTTTTAAAATCAGTTGTTCACTAAAGGCATAAAAGATATTTAGTATGTGTATATTCAAATATATTCGAAATAAAGTAGGTGATAAGTCCACAATGCTCTGTATTAGTCAAATTGTATCTAGAATATTCAAATAAGTTCTGGATATCATTAATGTATGTATATTGTTAAAACTAGATGGTGAAGCCGGGCGTGGTGGTGCACGCTTGTAATCCCAGTACTTGGGAGGCTGAGACAGGAGGATCGCAGGTTCGTGGCCAGCCTCAGCAACTTAGTGAGGTCCTCTGCAACTTAGTGAGACCCTATTTCAAAATAAAGAATAAAAAATAGGGCTGGGGGTGTAGCTGGGAAGTAGAATGCCCCTGGGGTCAATCCCCAGTACCACAAAAAACAAACAAAAAAAAACTAGATGGTGTCCAGAGGATGATTTAAGATCTGTGAGGAATTAGAACCTCGGTCAAAAGGAGACATTGTTGTTGCAGTACTGGGGATCTAACCCAGGGCCTCCCACATGTCAGGCAGGTGCTCTGCCACTGTAGACTTGTTGAGTGAAGTAACAGTGTTTAACCTGGGAAGGAATATATTGAGAGAAAATAAAAAAGTTACATTTATTTATTTATTTATTTATTTATTTTATTTTATTTTTTTTTTGCAGTACTGGGGATTGAACCCAGGGGCATTCTACCTCCGAGCTACACCCCCAGCCCTATTTTTTATTCCTTATTTTGAAACAGGGTCTCACTAAGTTGCAGAGGGCCTCACTAAGTAGCTGAGGCTAGTCACAAACCCAGATCCTCCGGTCTCAGCTTCCTAAGTACTGAGATTACAAGCGTGCACCACTACACCTGAGTTACTTACATTTTAAGGGTTTTTATTATGTGGAAATGGTTCAGTTTATTCTCTATAGCTACAAAAATTCATAACCAGCACCAGTGGGTGAAAGGCTACAGGAGCCAGATTTGGACCCAATTTGAGAGCATGTTATGTAACCCTGAGAGTTGTCCAGACATAGAACAGGCTGCCTTGTGCTGTTGTGGGCTCCCTGTCACAGGAGTGTCTGACAAAGCTGAATGGCCACCTGTTAAAGATATTGTATGGCCAGTGGGCAGGAAGTTGGATGAGCCCAGTCCAGTTTAAGATGGATAGTATAGTGAAGTTTCCAGAAAGCTAAATATAATTGCATCTTTTTTTTATGAAGAGATAGTGGTAGTAGGAGTTTGTCTTTTAAATAGTTTGTGTGTGTGTGTGTGTGCGTGTGTGTGTGTGTGGTACTGGGGATTGAACCCAGGGGCATTCTACCTCCAAGCGTGCACCACCACGCCTGGCTCAGTTTTTTTTTTTTTTAATAAGTGTTTTTAGCTGGGCGTGGTGGCTCACGCATATAATCCCAGTGCTTAGGAGGCTGAGACAGGAGGATCGCAGGTTCTGGCCAGCCTCAGCTACTTAGGCCCTCTGCAACTTAGCAAGACCCTGTTTCAAAGTAAAGAATAAAAAATAGGGCTGGGGGTATAGGTTGGAGGTAGAATGCTCCTGGGTTCAATCCCCAGTACTGCAATAAAATAATAAAAAATAAAGTAGTGTTCTTGGCAGATAATATATTTGGCAACCATATCTCCATCTTCAACATGTTAATTTTTTAAAAATCTGGAAATCAATGGATTTCCTTGATCAATGGATCAAGGTCTACAGACTTTTTCTCTAAAGTGCCAAATGGTAATATTTTAAGCTTTGCAGGCCTGCAGTCTTTGTCACCAACTACTTAAGTCTAGTATTGTGCAAAAACTGCCACAGACAATGTGAAAATGAATAGACATGACTATGTTCCGATAAAAGTTTATTTATAAAATTAGGCCACAGACCTGTCAGTCCATAGGTTGCTAACCCATGAACGTGCCCATTAAGATTTCTTTGTATGATTTTTTGATTCTTTATTGGAGGAAGAGCAAACCAAAATGAAGGAGTGCCTCCGAAAATTTCTTTCCCAAAGCTATCATAAACATGAGAATTATTGGTTACTTGTGTATTGTAGTATATAGATTCATGTTTTGTATTTTATTTTGATGATGTTTGGAATTCCCAATTACCAAATATTTCTTTATTCCCATTCCCTCCATCTTGGGGTCTATCTACATTAAACCATTTCTGTTGCTGTTTTAGTGACTGGTGCCAGTTTCTTTGTGTTCAGTGGTGCCCTGAAATCGTCTTCAGGATACCTCGCCAAGTCCAGTATTGTGGAAGGTAAAGAATGAATTGCTTACTGCATGTGGTTTAGTTCAGTCCTCATTATACAACTATAAAAAGCAAGAGACAATCAGAGAAGCCTTGCTACTTCTGCTTTAGATGTCTGATCCCTCCTATTTATTCAATGGCATCGCACTCTTCAGCAAATTAAAACTGCCATGGGAGTGCTTAGTTTGCAAAAACAAGGGAGCAAGTAGTACAGATACCATAGGACAGTGACTTAAAAATTGAGAGATGGCATTTCATAGCTCTGGGAAAAGGTACCTGAGGAAACATGGTATGAATTCAAATATATCACTGGATGCAGATATACAAATGTGTAGATGAAGTTCACTGTCTTCTACCAATAGGAATGCTATGGTCATCATTTAGGGTACCGAATAAGATGTGCTTGCTGTGGCGTGTGGCTCAGAGATAGAATGCTCTTGGGTTCAATCCCCAGTACCATAAAAAAAAGGAGGAAATTGTTGGGCATAGTGGCACATGGCAGTAATCCCAGTTCTTGGGAAGCTGAGAATGGAGGATTGTAAGTTTGAGGCCAGCCTAGGCAACTTAGCAGGACCCTGTCTCAAAATAAAAATAAAAAAGGCTTGGGATGTAGCTCAGTGTAGAGCACCCGTGGGTTCAATCCCTAGTGACACACTCTCTCTCTCTCTCTCTCTCTCTCTCACACACACACACACACACACACACACACACACACACTGCAAGAGAGAAAAGAAATTGTTATATAATCTGGGCATGGTGGCACCCATCTACTCGGAAGGCTAAAACAGGAAGATCTCTTGAACCCAAGAGTTCAAGACCATCCTGGGGCAAGATAGTGAGAGACCCTGTCTTAAAAAAAAGAAAAGGTTAAGAAATCTCTGACTTAAACAATCCACAATCTCATTTTTTCTAAAGTGACTAGTACCTATATGATCAAGTGTACACTGTTGTTGAAATTGTATTTTTACTAGGTGCTTAAAAAGCACCCTTTAAATTAAGTTGTTAAAATGATAACTTGAACATAACACACATTCTTTTTTTGTGTGGTATTGGGGATTGAACCCAGAGGCATTCTACCTCCGAGTTACACCCCCAGCCCTATTTTATTTTTTTTTTGAAACAGGATCTCACTAGGTTGATGAGAGTCTTACTACTTGCTGAGGCTGTCCTCAAACCTGCAATCCTCCTGTCTCAGCCTCCCTGGTACTGGGATTACAGGCGTGTGCCACCAGACATGTCCAGACACAGATTCTTACAGTGCAAAGCAGCGTGTTTAAAAGTCACTAGCCAGCTGGGCGTGGTGGCGCACGCTTGTAATCCCAGTACTTGGGAAGCTGAGACCGGAGGATCCAGGTTCGCAGCCAGCCTCAGCTACTTAGTGAGACCCTGTTTCAAAATAAAGAATAAAAAAATAATAGGGTGGGGGTGTAGCTTGGAGGTAGAATGCCCCTGGGTTCAATCCCCGGTACCACAAAAAAATAAATAAATAAAAGTCACTAGCCAGCCGGGCGTGGTGGTGCACGCTTGTAATCCCAGTACTTGGGAGACTGAGAGCGGAGGATCCAGGTTCGCAGCCAGCCTCAGCTACTTAGTGAGGCCCTCCGCAACTTAGTGAGACCCTGTTTCAAAGTAAAGAATAAAATATAGGGCTGGGGATGTAGCTCAGAGGTAGAATATTCCTGGGTTCAATCCCCAGTACCGCCCCCCCCAAAAAAGTCACTAGCCTGGGGATTTCTTGGGTCTTGCATTTTGCTGTTTCAGTATAGCAGTGGCTGCCTGTTTGTAAATTTTATTGAGGCTCTTCTGAAATTCTTTGAGTTGACAAGATTGTGCATCAGTGGAGCAGGATGATTGCTCAGCGTGTGACAACTTTTACCTCAGTCTCAGTATTTACCTTTGACTCAGGTAGTAGCAGCTAAAAACTAGTTACCATTGTAGCCCTTATGAAACAGTGGTAGGTTGTTGGCCTTATTGCTAGTCAATAAATGCATTTATTTCCAAGCCTACTCCTGAAGTTTATTCAGTGATCAGTATAACAAACATTTCCTGGGCATTCACTCTGTGCCAGGCAGTCGTAGCAATGGGGAGACAGGTGGAGACACAAAACAAATAAACATATGCATTAGAGTATGACAAATGCAGGAGAGGAAACGGGAACACAGTGCTCCATGAATCTAGAAGAGCCACGTGACCATGTGTCAGTTTTCCTTTGAGTAGTCTCAAGAGAAGCCCTTTATTGTATCTGAATTGACATAAACAGGCCAGTGTTTTAAGGAGAACCCGTCTTGGATTTTATCTCAGATCTGTCAGTAAGAGAAACAGCTCAAAGAACAAAATCTTTGCGATCTGTCAGCTTTGGAGAGTAGAACAAAGTTTTCTATTTAATATCAGAGGGATCTCCTAGATGCCGCATACTGTCTCAGCTGCTCCCTCCCTGGCTCTGCATTGTTTCCATCTATATTATCTCGGTGCTGATTCTTAGATGGCGTTATGGTCCAGATCACTGCAGAGAACATGGATTCCTTAAGGCAGGCGCTTCGAGAGATGAAGGACTTCACCATCACCTGTGGGAAGGCAGATGCAGAGGATCCCCAGGAGAGTATCCACATCCAGTGGGTGGATGACGACAAGAATGTTAACAAGGGGTAAATGCAGTCAACTTCTCCCTAGTGGCACTTAGGGGACAGGCTCTGGGCTTTGTTGCTGTCTACACTGGTATCTTACAGTTTTACTGAAAGCCTGCCTAAGAAAAAGAACTATAGAGCACAGAATTTTAAATTTCTGGTTTTTTAGTTTAATATCTGAAACAGTTTTTGTATATATTTTTGAGGGAAGGATAAGGGAAAGGGCTAATAAAATAGTCTTTCTAAAGTTATTGAGAGCCAGGCATGGTAGCATACACCTCTAACCCCAGTACTTGGGAGGCTGAGATAGGAGGATCATAGGTTCAAGGCCAGCCTCAGCAACTTGGCAAGACCCTTAGCAACTTAGTGAGACCCTTTTTGTTTCTTTCTTTTTTTGTGGTACTGGGGATTGAACCCAGGGGCATTCTACCTCTGAGCTACAGCCGCAGCTGTATTTTTAATTTTTATATTGAAACAGGTCTCACTAGTTGATGAGAATCTCATTACTTGCTGAGGCTGTCCTCGAACCTCTGACCCTCCTGTCTTAGCCTCCCAAATACTGGGATTACAAGTGTGTGCTACCATGCCTGGCATGAGACCCTAATTCAAAATTAAAAATAAAATAGAGCTGGGGTATAGCTCAGTGGTAGAGTGTATGCTCAGTTTGCATGAGACCCTGGGTTCAATTTCTAGCACTTAAAAAAAAAAATAGCCGGGAGTGTTGGCGCATGCTTGTAATCCCAGTACTTGGGAGACGGAGACCGGAGGATCCGGGTTCGCGGCCAGCCTCAGCTACTTAGTGAGGCCCTCCGCAACTTCGTGAGACCTGGTTTCAAAATAAAGTATAAAAAATAGGGCCAGAGGTGTAGCTCGGAGGTAAAACGCCCCTGGGTTCAATCCCTGGTACTAAAAAAAAAAAAAAAGCAAAAGTGAATTCCACATGGTTCCTGCTGACAAGTGTTTCAGTCTAGCTTTAAAGTTAGTTATAAATAAGTGTACCAAAGTATGGAAGATGTAGACAGTTAACTTACATAGGATATAAAGATTTTAACAGCCGGTGTGGTGGCGCATGCTTGTAATCCCAGTACTTGGGAGGCTGAGACAGTAGGATCACAGGTTGGCCGCCAGCCTCAGCTACTTAGTGAGACCCTGTTTCAAAATAAAGAAGAAAAAAATAGGGCTGGGGGTGTAGCTTTGGGTAGAATGCTCCAGGGTTCAATCCACAGTACTGCAAAAAAAAAAAAAGAAAGAAAAGAAAAACATGGGTGCCTGAACTGACCCTGGTGAGATGAATAGGTATTTGCCATGTAGCTGTGACAGAAGGGGCATTTTAGTTTGAGGGAATAGCAAGAGTAAAGACAGAAAGAGGACATCTAGAACGCGGCACCCCAAAAGTTTTTTTTTTTTAATTTTGAACTTATTTTTACCAAAAGAAGCAATTTCTCCCACCTGCCTGCCTGCCTGCCACTCCCTTCCTCCCACCCCTGGGCCTTATGCATACTAAGCACATATTCTACCACTGAACTACACCCCCAGCCAAAAAGAAGCAATTTCCAATCAGTGAATATATTTGCCTATTTTACAAGTAACCCTTTATCTTCCCGTTCTTCATTTGAAGATTTAATTTCAAAATCGGCTTGTGTTGCTGGGTGTGGTGGTGCACGCTTGTAATCCCAGTACTTGGGAGGCTGAGACAAGAGGATCTGTGTTTGTGGCCAGCCTCAGCTACTTAGTGAGGCCCTCTGCAACTTAGTGAGACCCACCCTGTTTCAAAATAAAGAATAAAAAAAAATAGGGCTGGGGGTGTAGCTCGGAGGTAGAATGCCCTTGGGTTCCATCTCTAGTACCGCAAAAAAAAAAAAAAAGAAAAATCAACTTGTGCTCAACTCTCTCTTACAGTAGGAAATGGATATAGATAATAGGACAAAAAAATGGTTAATCTGAAAATTTGGTGCCCTAAGTTATCAGTAACTGACAGGAGCAGGTTGCCCCTCCTATAGCAGCTACCAGAGGCAGCTTCTTAGAAATCAGGATGAATGCTGAACACTCTTGATCTCTGTAGTTCAGTTTATAATGTATAAATTAAATGTTTTTCAGCTTGTCCCTGAATATCTAGGTGCCTGACTTCAAAGTATTCTTATCAACTGAGGGTGCCTTTCTTGGGGGAAGGGTGCTGGGGACTGAACCCAGGTCCTTGCTCATACTGAGCACATGTGCTACCACTGAGCAACATCCCCAGCCCCCAGCATTCTACCTCTCAGCTACACCCCCAGACCTCTTTTTTTTTAATTTTGAAACAGTCTTGCTAAGTTATCACACACTGGCCTGGAACCTGCGAGCCTCCTGTCTCAGCCTGCCAAGTACTGAGATTACAGGCGTGTGCCACCACGCCCGGCTTCAAATAATTTTTAATAAATATTCATTGAACTTAGTTCTGAACAGTAGGTCAGTAATGGAAACACAGCACGCAGAGGTGACTGTCAGGCTACCCCTCCTTAGGAAGTTCATTTGTAAGGCAGACCCGTGAACAAATGAAGAACATGACGTGATGGCTGTTACAGAGCCAGGAGCGAGTGGAGAACCAGAGTGAGTGGGT
Organism: Glis glis; assembly: GCA_004027185.1. NCBI lineage: Eukaryota > Metazoa > Chordata > Mammalia > Rodentia > Gliridae > Glis > Glis glis. The sequence continues at coordinate 9,258 of PVJS01039200.1, forward strand.
GGCCGCACATTCATGAAAGGAGAGAGCTGGGGGGAGAGCAGGCTTGATTAATTTGTTTACATTTAAGAGAGAAGTCCTGGAAAAATGTTGTATATTCTGTACTTGAGTTCTTTAAATTGTTTCAGCATAGGCCCTTTCCATAAGAGCTCTGTTTGTGTGTTTCTCTACAGTGGATTATGTGATGTTGTGCTGCCAAGATGTGTTCAGCAAGGCTCCATAAGATCTCTTTCCTTTCCTCTGTTTCAGTGTCGTAAGTCCTATAGATGGGAAGTCCATGGAATCTATAACAAATGTGAAGATATTCCATGGATCAGAGTATAAAGCAAATGGAAAAGTTATCAGGTGGACAGAGGTAAGAAACTAAACTTGATATCCTTTACTTGCTTTTTGTATGTGTGTGTGTTACTGGGGATTGAGCCCAGGGGCATTCTACCTCTGAGCTACACCCCCAGACCTATTTTTTATTCTATATTTTGAAACAGGGTCTCACTAAGTTGTGGAGGGCCTCACTAAGTAGCTGAGGCTGGCCACGAACCTGCCACCTCCTGTCTCAGCCTCCTAAGTACTGGGATTATAAGCGTGCACCACCACGCCCTGCAGATATCCTTTACCTGCTTTGAGCACCACTTTGTGCCAGGCTGATGTGAAAAAAAATCTTTCCATTTACCTACTATACTCTTAATTCTCCCTGCTCCATCTTAGATCACTGGAAAGAAATGCCATCAAGTGTTATTCTGTCATAATATAACGTATCCTCCTTCCTGTGACTTAGTTCTTAGAGATTGATGTGCATTACATTCAAGAAGAGCACATCTCTGAGTGGTACATACCATCTTTGACGTGTTCTTCAGAAAGCTGTGACAGCTGTGTTGTACCGACAGTTCAGTCTAGCTCAGATAACATGGTCTTAAAAAAATAGACTTATTTCACAATAAAAAAACTAAATACTGAGATGTGCTCTAGCTAGGCACATCTGTAATCCCAGTATTTTGGAGACTGAGAAAGGAGGATGGCAGGTTCAAGACCAGCCTCAGCAACTTAGCAAGACTCTCCGCAACCTTTCAAGACCCTATTTCCAAAAACAAACAAACAAACAAACAAACAAAGGGGAGCCAGGTATGGTGGCTCACACTTGTAATCCCAGTACTTGGGAGGCTGAGACAGGAGGATCGCAGGTTTACAGCCAGCCTCAGCAACCTAGTCAGACCCTGTTTGAAAATGAAAAGGGCTGGGGTGTATTTGAGAGGTAGAATGCCCCTGGGTTCGATCCCCAGTACCACAGAACAAAACCTAAAGTTTAAGAGATTAAGTAACTTGTCAAAGATGGCAACATAAATAAGTAATGGCAAGTTTGTTTTTCTTCTCTTCTCTTCTCTTCTCTTTTCTTCTCTTCTCTTCTCTTCTCTTCTCTTCTCTTCTCTTCTCTTCTCGTACTGGGGATGGATCCCAGGGGCCTTCTACCTCTGGGCTACAACCCCAGACCTATTTTATTTTTATTTGGAAACAGGGTTTCGCTAAGTTGCAGAGGGTCTAAGTTGCAGCAGCTAGCTTCGAAGCTGCAATCCTCCTGTCTCAGTCTCCCAAGTACTGGAATTACAAGCATGCGCCACTGTGCCCGGCTATAATGGCAAGTTTCTGATTCAAACACATCTGGCAAACTTCTAAGCTCTTTTCCACTAAATTAAGTTGCTCCTTACCATGAAAGCTGTATTAGAGGCTAATCTGGAAATGAAGTGGAGCAGGACTGGCACCCTTTTTGTGTGTACATATCACATCCATCAGAAAGCTAATTCCCAAAGAGTACATAGGTAGATCCTGGGTCTCTTAATTGCTTTGAATTTAATTTACACGCATCCGTAAAGCGAAAGAGAATTATAAGATCTCTAGGATTCCTTTCAGCTTTAAGTCTTAATTTTCTTCTTTTCAAATCTGTGACTTCTGGTTTTCCATCTCACACAGAAGGAAGCTGAGGCCGAGAGAGATTAAGTATCTTACCAGGTTCACATAGCTGGTTCCTAACAGCACAGGGACCACACCCAGGTCTCCATGACTTGAGCTGTGGTTCCACGTGACTCATTTTTCATATCAAGCCCCGTGTTTTCACATTTAGCTGAGCAATTTTAGGTTCTTGCTTTGTAGTGATCATCCCTTTGACACATTTAAAGCAGTGCATAATCTGGAACATGTAAAACTCTTATTTTTTAATTATTTTTTTGTGGTACTGGGGATTGGACCCAGTGGCATTCTACCTCCAAGCTGCACCCCCAGCACTTTTTATTTTGAAACAGGGTCTCACTAGGTTGCTGAGAGTCTCACTACATTGCTGAGGCTATCCTTCAACCTGTGATCCTCCTGTCTCAGCCTCCCAAGTACAGGGATTACAGGTGTGTGCCACCATGGCTGGCTGGAACATGTAAAACTCTTAATTGCTTATAAAACAGTTTGACCTCTTTTCCCCCCATTTCAGTCCCCGGCAACTCAGTGAAGTTGGCAGGCCAGCCATCCCATCTTGCAAATGAGAAGATAGGCTTTAGAACTTGGTGACTGATGCTGGTCACTGGCAGCACAGGGGCCAGGCGCAGTCCCCGAGTCCCACTCCCGAGATCTTTCCGTCATGGCACACTGCCACTTTCACCAGAGTGTCCAGGCGCTGGGCTGCAGAGCCGCCCCTCAGTAGTATTCTTAGTATAAGCCCCTTATTGAGCAGTAAGCGGGGGTTGGTATATATAATATTACATATTTGCTTTTATTTTTTACATTTTGCCTTTATATTGTTTACTCTTTTTTTTTTTTTTTTGAGTGTGTAGTACTGGGGATTGAACCCAGGGGTATTCTACCTCTGAGCTCCACCCCCAGCCCGATTTTTTTTATTTATTTTGAAACAGGGTCTAAGTTGCGGAGGGCCTTACAAGTTCCTGAGGCTGGCCATGAACCTGCGATTCTCCTGTCTCCGCCTCCCAAGTACTGGGATTACAAGCATGCGCCACCATGCCCGGCTTATTTACTCTTTGCAGTGTCCAGAGTGGGCAGGTGCTTTCTATTTTTACAGAGGGGATTGGGCATTAAGAAGTCCTTTGAAAGCTGGTCATGCTGGCACATGCCCAAAGTCCCAGCTACTCAGGAGACTGAGGTGGGAAGATCACTTTATTCCATAAGTTCAAGACCAGCCTGGGCAACATAGTAAGACCCTGTCTGAAAAAGAGAAAAGAAAGCCGGGCGTGGTGGCTCACACCTGTAATCCCAGTACTTGGGAGGCTGAGACAGGAGGATCACAGGTTCGCGGCCGGCCTCAGCTACTTAGGCCCTCTGCAACTTAGTGAGACCCTGTTTCAAAAATAAAGAATAAAAATAGGACTGGGGGTGTAGCTTGGAGGTAGAATGCTCCTGGATTCAATCCCCAGTACAAAAAAAAATAAAAAGAGAGAGGAGAAAAAAAAGTCCTTTGACCCATCCTTCCTCTGTGTGAGCAGGACTTAGGTCTCTGCGCCACGTGTGCTGTGCCTCTGCCTGTGTACAGGGCGGTGGTTGGCTCTGTTCAATGGCAGGGCCATGTGGTGGGGAAGGCTCCCGCTGGGACAAGAGGCAGAAGACTTGGATTCCAAGCCTGGCTCTGCCTCTCCACTTGTGTGTGCACTTGAGCTCGTCGCTTCCCCTTCCTGAGTAACCCATGAAATGAAGGGGCTGGATCAGAGTCTGTAGGGCCGTTCTTTAGACTCTCAGATCATTTCCAAAGAAAATTGTCCACACACAGCTCTTACCTTTTTGAAGTATACAATGCAAAATGGAGGCCTTCCCTGGTTCTGTGTAGAATATGCCCCTTGACTGGCGGGGGCTTGCAGGGAGGTGGGCCGGCCGCCGCCAGCGTGTAGAAGCAGGACTGGGGAGCTGGGGATGGTGTTTTCAGTGCTCTACTTTTCCTGGACCAAGGACGTGGTGGTGCTCTGGTCCTGTCAGGTCATCTTGGAGAATCAGAGTGCTCATTCACAGTGAGCTAGTCCACTTGTTTCTTCCAAAATCTTTGCACAAGGCTAAACATCTTTTTTTGTTTTGCAAACAGGTGTTTTTCCTAGAAAATGATGACCAGCATAATTGCCTAAGCGACCCTGCAGATCATAGCAGACTGACTGAGCATGTGGCCAAGGCTTTTTGCCTTGCTCTCTGTCCCCACCTGAAGCTTCTGAAGGAAGATGGAATGACGAAACTGGGATTGCGTGTGACACTTGACTCGGATCAGGTGAGAAGGGTCTTGGGCAGCTTTTGAAGCTGACCATAGGCAGTGTCTGTTTTCTGCCACTTGAGTTTTCCTGAATCAACCCAAAGCCTACTTGTCCAGACCTCCTGGCCTGAATGTGGTATTCTGATCTCCCTCTGATTATGAAATACCAGATGCTCGCAGAATCTTCTGAGCCATGGCCTCTTCCCTGCACGCCTTCCAAGGAGTGGCCTTCCTTCTTCCTGTCAGGTCTGGAGGGAGTGTGAGGGCCTGCCCCTCCATGGCTGGCACCTATGCCGCTCTTTAGGACTTCCCAGTCCCACCTATCAGGAATCATTCTGCATGCACTCCCTTAGAGGGCAACTCCCACACTCCTGCTTTCTTAATCCAGCCAGAGCGGCTTTTGCTGACTGGCTTCTTCAGCTGTCCTTGCTGAAGAAGGACATATGGTTTTTCTCACTGCCAGTGTTTTCCTACTAGTTAGCGGCCAGGACTTGAGTTTTCCCCCAGTAATTCTTCTGTCGGTTCAGGCCTCCTCTTGCCAGGCTTCCTTTTCTGTCCTACTTAATGCTTTTGTATGCTCTTTGTAGAAACAAGCCAGTCTTCATCGCCCAAGCCCCTTCATCTCCCAGTGTCTCTCCTGTGGTCAAGCACTCGAATCTCTCTACATTTCCTTCGGGTTTGGGATGCCTTGACAGATCCCACCGGTCTTGCTTTGATGTTTACAAATTGCCAGACCTTTTGTGTCTCTCAGCCCTTCAGCTTTGAGTCACTTAGAAATGAGTGTGGCCTCTCGGCTTGATCAACCCTCCTAGCTAAGTACTCATTCCGCCCAACAAGCTGCTCCTGGCCTGAGTACTTATGGGGAGAAACTGGTTTCTGAGTGCAAAATTGTGCCATTAACAGGGAATGTTGGAAAGGTTATTTGCCTGGCTCCGTTTCTCGAGTAGTCATCAATCAAGAAGTATTTATTTTCAAATTAAGATCTTGCCCGGTGCTTTACAAAGCCTATCAGGACAATACTAGTGAAGTATCATGGTCCTATATGAAATGGTGCTGATAATTTACCTGGAGAGGGAGAATTCCCTCACGAAAAACAATAAGAGAACAAGCATTTTTTCTGCTAAATTTGTAAGCCTCTCAAGGGCAGGGGCCCTGTTTGCTTTGAATTCCTGTTTGTAGGTACTTAGAAAATGGGGCACAGGTGACTCGGACTGTGCTGTGTTGGGGAGTGTACTGTAGTTCTCATTTTAATTTTCACAACCAAAGGTTAAAGTATTATTTCTTACTCTCCATACTTCCCCTCCCAGAAAACACAAAGACCTTAATAGGTTAAGTTACTAGTTCAAGGTCTTATAGTCAAGTGGCCAGGATGAGTAAATGACAGGGTGATAAATGACAATTCAGAAGCCGGGCATGGTGGCGCACCCTTGTAATCCCAGTACTTGGGAGGCTGAGATGGGAGGATCTGGGTTCACGGCCAGCCTCAGCTACTTAGGTCCTCCGCAACTTAGTGAGACCCTGTTTCAAAATAAAGAATAAAAAAAAAAAATAGGGCTGGGGCTGTAGCTCGGAGGTAGAATGCCCCTGGGTTCAATCCCCAGTACAACAAAAAAAGAAAAGAGAAGAAGCCGGGCGTGGTGGCGCACACTTGTAATCGCAGTACTTGGGAGGCTGAGATCAGATGATCCAGGTTTGCAGCCAGCCTCAGCTACTTAGTTAGTGAGGCCCTCTGCAACTTAGTGAGACCCTGTTTCAAAATAAAGAATAAAAAATAGGGCTGTGGGTGTAGCTCGGAGGTAGAACGCCCCTGGGTTCAATCCCCAGTACCATACACACACAAAAAATGACAATTCAGGGAAAAGTGATTTGTAGCCACTGTTGTGTGACTAGCCTATGCCCAAGAAGGACATGGCCTTTCCTGCTCAGCCTCCTTGGCTCCCAGCCCTCGAATAAGTCTGCCCAGTGACCTGCCATCCCCTCTCTCTGTGGCGCAGGTTGGCTATCAAGCAGGGAGCAACGGCCAGCCCCTTCCCTCGCAGTACATGAACGACCTGGACAGCGCCTTGGTGCCAGTGATCCATGGAGGAGCCTGCCAGCTCAGCGAGGGCCCCGTCGTCATGGAACTCATCTTTTATATTCTGGAAAACATCGCGTAGCCAGAGAGGACTTCATTTTTCTGTTCAGACCTGATGCAACAGCAGTCATACCCAAATCATTTGCACTTTAAAACTGGAAGATTAAGCTTTTGTTAACACTAATAATTGGGGGGTAATAGGGTGGGAGTGGGAGCTTGGGGACAAGGGTGGGAAAGGGTGGTTGGGGGGACAGATGTTCCATAATTCTAAGTCTTCTATGCATTGTCCACCGAGAAGACCTGGGCAGCTTCTGTTACTGCACAAGTTATGCTATCTTTGCAGCTAATCCCCTTCTGTTACTGTCTAGACAAGAATTCCGCTCCTCTATTTTAGGATTACTTATGGTCATGTGCTCAGAAATGCTCAAATGGGTACAACCATCACCAAGGGCGGGGTGGGAGGGCAAAGGGGAAATAAACAATTAAGCATCAGTTTCATACTCTTTGTACAGAATTGGTATAAAAAGAATTCCATGCTCATCCTGCCTCAGCTACATCACAACGGTTTAACAAGTAAAAGTCACGCTTAGATTTTTGTTTTTACCAGAATACACATTGAAGTGAATCAGAGACTGAAGGGATTATCTACCTTTGAGCCATTGAGGGCGAGTTAGTGTAAGGTCATTTGGATAGCAGAGCTGAGCTCAAGATCACTCAAGTGGCGGATTTAACCTGAGACTTTCTGTGTAAGCTGACAAAATACACGCAAGACATTTTTAGTTACGATATACTAGAAGTATTTGTAAAAACATTTTATTGAGACATCATTTAAACTTCCAGGAAGTTGCAAGTACACAAAACCACTGTGTACACTTGCACCCAAATTCACATACTGTTTACATATTAACATTTTGCCCCATCTCACTTATTGGTGTCTTCTTCCTCTCCCATAAAAACACTGAAGCATTGCAGAATAAATTACATACATTGTAGCCCTTCACCCCTGATTACCTTACTGCTTATTTCCTGTCAATAAGGGCATTCTCTTACATAACTACAGAACAATTTTCTTTCTTTTTTTTTGTGGTATTGGGGATTGAGCCCAGGGGCATTCTACCTCTGAGCTACACACCCAGCCTTATTTTATTCTTTATTTTGAAAAAGGGTCTCACTAAGTTGCTGAGGCTGTCTGCGAACCTGCACTCCTCCTATCTCAGCCTCCCAAGTACTGGAATCATAAGCATGTGCCACCACGCCCAGCTCAATTTTCAATTTCAAAGTTTACCATCTGCTTAGTAATATCCTTTGTAGCATTTCCCCTCCAATAAACCTTCCAGTGTAGGAAGAGACACAGCATGTAGCTGTCATGACTTGCCTTCATCTTTTATGTCATTGGTATTTTTTGTGATATAGGTCCCCCCCCATCCTGGTGTGTGTGTGTGTGTGTGTGTGTGTGTGTGTGTGTGTGTGTGTGTGTGTTACTGGGGATTGAACACAGAGGCATTCTACTTCTGAGCTATACCCCCAGCCCTATTTTTTATTTTTTTGGTCATGCTGGAGATTGAACCCACGGGCATTCTATCTCCGAGCTGCACCCCCAGCTCTATTTTATTTGGAAACAGGATTTCACTAAATTGATGCCAGCCTCACTGAGTAGCTGAGGCTGTCCTTGAACCTGCGATCCTCCTGTCTCAGCCTCCTGAGTACTGGGATTACAGTGCACCACCATGCCCTGTTTATTTTTTATTTTGAAGCAGTCTCACTAAGTTGCGGAGGACCTTGCTAAATTGCTCAGACTGGCCAAGAACCTGCGATCCTCCTGTCTCAGCCTCCCAACTACTGGGATTATTGTAGTGGCACGTGCCACCATGCCTGGCTCCTATCCTGTTTTTCTAATGGAAAATACCTCCTTTTGAGTTTGATGTTTCTTCATAATTAGACTCACTTGATCTCCCTTTGCCTCTCACTGGTGGTGGTAAGTCTGATCACCTGTTCAAGGTGCTGTCCAATTTCTCCATTATATATTTTCCCCCATGAAACTAATAACTAACATAGACCCATTTATTTATTTGTTTGTTTGTTTGTTTGTACCGGGGATGGAACCCAGGGGCATTCTACCTCCGAGCTACACTCCCATCCCTATTTTATTCTCTATTTTGAAACAGGGTCTCACTAAGTTGTGGAGGGCCTCACTAAGTAGCTGTGGCTGGCTGCGAACCTGTGATCCTCCTGTATAGACACTTTTAGACCATGCAAATGTCTTGCTCATCAATGTCCCCTTAGATTTAGTATCTGCTGATATTTCTGACCTGTACTGATCTTTTACTATGATGCTTGCAAAATTACTTTCCAATTCCGTCACTCCCTCTACCTTTACTGAAACTGGGAATCTATAAACATAGCTCTTCCTTCTTCCCTGTTTATTCATTTAACTTTCAGTATGCCTCATGGGTTATTTTTTCAGTGCTTCTACTTCATTATTTTGGTGCTCAAATGGTCTGTTTTATCCAAATACAGCACCTTCAGGCTGGTTTTTACCTCCTTGTGTTATACTCCTCTTATTATTTTTGACACTTCCTTTTCTCACCTAACAAGATGCTCCAAGCTTATCTTACACTGGACCTGCCTCAGTACTTGGAATCAGCCATTTCTCCAAGGAACCCTGGTGTCTTTTGTGTGTGTGTGTGTGTGGTCCTGGGGATTGAACCCAGGAGCTTAGACTTCCTAGCCACACCCTCAGCCCTACTTTTTATTCTTTATTTTGAAACAGGGTCTTACTGAGTTGTAGAGGCCTCACTAAGTAGCTGAGGCTAGCCGCGAACCTGCGATCCTTCAGTCTCAGCTTCCCAAGTACTGGGATTACAAGCGTGCGCCACCATACCCAGCTCCTGGTGTCTTTTAGTGTTAGTGATATTAGAAACCATCATCTGGTTTACTCAGATGTGATGCATTCTGATCATTTTATTTTGTTAAAAATTTATTTTGAAGCCAGGCATGGTGGCGCACACCTGTGATCCCAGTATTTGGGAGGCTGAGACAGGAGGATCACAGATTTGAGGACAGCCTCAGCAAATAGACTCTTATCAACCTAGCGAGACCCTGTTTCAAAATAAAAATAAAATAGGGCTGGGGGTGTAGCTTGGAGGTAGAATGCTCCTGGGTTTGATCCCCAGTACCACACACACACAAAAAAAAATTATTTTGGTCACAGACCAAATAGATTTCACAACCTACAGTTTGAAAAATACTACTCTGGCAACTCACTCCATTGCCACTGGCATCTTCTGAAAGCCCACACTGGTTTCCAGTGCTGGCCTCTGGGACAGTGAGAAGCTGCTCCCCAGTGGCTAAAGTTGAACCTAACACTTAGAAATAACAGACTGTGCCGGGCGTGGTGGCGCACACTTGTAATCCCAGTACTTTGGGAGGCGGAGACCGGAGGATCCGGGTTCGCGGCCAGCCTCAGCTCTCTCTCTCTCTCT
>PVJS01039201.1:0-19014 GCA_004027185.1 Glis glis
TCATATTATATATAAACATTTATATGTGTGTGTGTGTGTGTGTGTGTGTGTGTCTGTTTGTGCCTTAACTTGCTTCCAGATTGCAATGTAGAGAATCTGTATATGCTCTAAGAAGATTTTGACCTAAGAAAAACTCAATCTCTTTTCTTCTAGTAAATAATACATGGCTTGAATTTGCAGGGTTGGGATTGGTTGAAATTCAAAAGTTTCCATCAATTGGGAAGAATTTAGGATCCAGCTGTACTCATCCCATGCACTTAAGCACCCGTGCATCTCTTGGAAGGCAGGCGGCAGAATACTCAGTAGGACAATTAGACTGATTGTTCTTTGCCATGGAAGGTTTCTCGTGGTTCTAGCCATCCTGAAGTTCATAACTGATAATGCTCATTTACAGAGAAAGGAATCTATACATGGGAAAGACAGAAGACAGGAGAGACAGCATGGCCTTTGGGCTACTGAGTTCAAGGAGGAATAGAAGAATTTGTGTGGAAAGAGGAGTCTTAAGATTTGTGCCAGCTCCTTATGGATTCCGTTTTTCCTGTGGAGGGTCTATGGAAAAACAACAACAACAACAAAACATGACCGACCTGAAGCCATTTGCCTAGGAAGTGTCTTGGAGCTGCTACTGAGAATGAGGGAGGATATTTCAGAAGAGGAAAAAAATACTAATAAAAAGATGATGGCGCCCCAGGGTGTATGGGGAGGAGGCAAAGGCAGATTTGAAGCACTGTGGGGGCTCCTCCGGCAGGCTGTGCCCATGAGCTGCACCCCCACTGACTGCACATATCTGCGGGCTAAATCCTGGGCTCAGCCTTCATGTGGCCAATGAAAACTGACATTTCCCATATCCCAAGGTTAGCTTAACAGTAATTAAAGCATCACATTGCGCACGATTCTTTCCATTATAATTTAAGTGGATTTTATGCTATTTTAAAAACCATTCTAGTTCCCACTGTGAATAATGAATACAAATAAAGTTGAATGTCAGACCTGGAATACAAATCAAATAAGAAAACCTATAAGTATCCCAAACATCTGTCCCCACAATCCCCAGGTCTCAGGTGCTTCCCTACTGGCCCAACATTCTCATAAATGGCCTCTCTGGTTTGCTTCTGATGCCAGGCCACCTCGGAGGATCACTTCTGCTCCATTAGGAGTGATGAGGTGCCTCACACTCTCAGACACCCTCTGGCTTCCATGTATTTCAAGAAGTTCATTCATCTTTCTAAGCAGCTCTATTAGACAGCGCCAAGAAGATTTCTGAGAAGGAGATAGACAGATACACCTACTCGCAAATCACAAGGTCTTTCAGACACGACGATTGTTTTATTTTTTTTCTTAACCACCAAAAGAATGGGGATTTTGCTCTATTCATTCTCTTCACCTTCTCTGCCTCTCTAGGTCCTGGGGCGGGGCTATTTACAGTTCCTCTATCCTCCAATTGTGGATTTGATGTTGTCACGTTCTGACTCCAAGTAACACAACAGAAGGTTTACATCAGCACATTGCACTCACTTCATTGTTGTTCCAGGAAAGTGGAAAACAGCTCTGCACGATCTAGCTGGGAGGATAGCAAACAAACGTTGAGATCTCCTAACTCTACTTATACATGCAAGAGGGGGTGCAGATTTCTCTATGGATGTCCAAAAGGCAGAGACCACTGGACAAAAGCCCAGTCCTGCCTTGTAGTGCAGAAAAGCGTCATGACTGGGAGCTGTTTTTAATTTTTTTATTATTACTAGACTGGAAACCATTAATATTGTCATACAGATGGTCACCTATGTTGGAAGCTTCCGAGAGAACTCTAAATTGTGGAAAGATTATTCTAAATTTAGGAAAGCATCAACTCCCTAATGCTAAAGGTGGAGCCGTGCTGCTAAACATATTAGTATTTCTTAATTCAAACACCTGTTCTGCCCGCACGATACATAAAAAAGCTCTTATTTATTGCTTGCATCTCCATTTCAGATTTAATCTCACTATAAATTCATCTCATGTTAATTTATGTGCAAACAAAGACACACACATTTTAAATATCCGAAATGCTGGAAATAAACTTATTTTTAATTTTGTGCTTGTTTTCCATTTGTCAACCAGCAAATGAAAGGACTGAATAAATCATGCACTAATTGCCAGCGGTGCTAAATTTAGTGTGAGATCTGGAATCCTTTTGATCAAAACCGCTGAATATAAAATCATCCTCAGCTCTCTAGGCAACTTTATCCGCCTTTCTATTCTCCATCTGTCAGTCACCTGGGAATTTGTGAACTATTCCATATGTCAGGCTTGTCAATCACAATGGGATATGGGAACTATTTGCCTACTGCATAGGAATTCTTGTTAAAAAATTAATCTGCATTTAACTAGTAGTTCTGTATTTTGAATACCACATTGTTTGGTGTTTCGAAATATCTTTTCTCTATGTAAAGTTAATGGAAAGAAATTTAATTTGCAAACTATGGATCAAAAGTTTTCCTTTAAGTAACATTTATATGTGTGTAACTGTTACACATGTTATATAGATTCAGTAATATTTTGCATGCCCAATCCAACAATTTAAAATAGAAATCCCTTATTATGGGAACAATAAATCTGACAGGAACCTATCTTACTTTACTGACATTCTAAATACATACAAATTAAAAAGTAATAAACTCATGGACATCTCACCATTTTGAGGTTCACAAACTTATCAAGACAGTTCTGAGAGAAAGATGTTTCACCGAAGCTGCTTTATTTTAAGCTGAAATGTACCTAAAATATTCAAATACCTCACTAAATTAAAGATGCAAATAAAACTGTATTTATCACAACATCATTGCATCTCTAAGCCTAGTAGGAAATCTCAGAAACCCTGTAAATCACATGTAATGTAAAATGTTTTGAAAATTAACCTCATATAATTGTAAATGTTTACGTAGTTCATATTTTAATGTCATTGACTTCTGATAAAATGTGAAATGACATACAGCAGGAATAATTAAATATTAGCAAGATCAAATCAATATCATGGAAAAAGTAACACCAGTACCAGAAATCCAAATTAATGTATAGATTTTTATGACTCTGCAACCTTAGACAAGATGTTTAAATTTTGAGTGCCTGTGGTTGCCCCTATGTGATCTGAGGATATGAATAGATACTAACTTGTAAGATGGTTGGAAAGATGAAGTAACATATGCTTAAGAAACACTTAAGAAAATGCCTGGCAGATAGAAAATACTGAATACATGTTACCTATGGTCTCAGCCAGATCAATGTCCATCATAAGACAGAAGGAATTGAATACAGGGAAATAGCTACAGGGATGTTGGAAGAGCTGAAAAAATCCTATGTATTTGACACAATGCAGCCACCTGGAAATCAATTATCTTCTCCCATGTCTAATACCTGTCAGAGATTTCCTGGTCCTGAGGAAGGATATCCTTGAAGGGGCCCGCAAGACCCAGAGCTCAGTAGTTGTCATTAATTCTCCAGTGTTGGTTGCAGAGCACCCTCTCTTATATTTTCCACCCTTTTCTTACCCTCAACATGGTGGCCATGCTTTCTCCACAGGGTGAATGCCCAGATTCATCCGTCTGTCTGGAGCTCTTTGTCTCCTTCTCTTGATCTACATATTCTTTAGGCCTCAGCTCTAGTATTTCAGCAGCGTCCTCCACCGCTTGCACCACAATGCCCCTGTGCTTATTCCCAAAGCTATTCTGTCAATCCTTAAAAGCTTAGGCATCACGTGACTCTGTCCTTCCGTCCTTTAATTGCACATTTAGTTGAGAGGTTTTGACTTATGTTGGTCTCTCCCGTGAAAGAGTCACTTTCACCAGGTCAGAAGCAGATAGGATTTGCTTATCTGTGAACGTGTAACAGGTGGTCTGTGTATTCTGTTTTAATGAATGGCCTGTGTTAATGAGTGAAGGAGCACAAGGACAAATAGTGAGGACATTATCACCTGTGCTTAGCTCAGATGCTTATAACTGCCTGAAATAACGAAGCAACTCAACTACCTGAAATAACGAAGCAACTCAACCCAATGCATCCAGTCACTAAAATAAAAAGGAGACCCGATGAGGAAATAGTTCACATACTGCTGTGTTCACAGACGAAGTTATCAATACCAATCTCAATAGCATGTATGGAAAGGAAGAGGGAAACATATCAAGTACTGTGTGCATGTGTGTTTCTATCACTCTGAACCTCGTTTTGATGTATAATTACAATGCAACAATGAAAGTATATATTTTAATAAAAGCCAACCAAGAAAAAAAATGAAATAGACCTAATTGTTTACACAAATTATATTTGGCATTGATTAAATGTCTAGCACACGGTGGAACCTTCCCTAATTTCTGTAAATAATGTTCATATTAGTTTTGGTTTTCTAACCAAGTCTGTTTCTACAAGCATCTACTACTTTCTGCATTGTGATAAATCTCTGATATATGTGTGTCTGTCCTGGAAAGCTGGTAGTTTTTTGAGCCCCTGGACTGAATTTTCTTCTCTTTTGTGCCCCTACTGCCTAGTGTAGTGCCTGACACATAGTAGCTTGTCATTGCATTTTGTTTAGTAGACTTTGTTTATTGTGTTCAGAACAAAATCGTCTTTCTGTGGCTGCTTAGCTCAGATGCTGAGAACTGCCTTCTGTTCCTTTGATCTCTGTAAGTCGGTTGGCCGTACCATCTCCACTGTCGCAAACTGCACGTTCATGATGCCCTTTCCTGTCCATCAGTCATGCACATGCATTGCTCCTGCTGCAGGAGGGACTGGAGGACAGACCGGGGTCCCTTCAAAGCAAACTCATCATTACCCTAGGAGAATAAAGAGAAAGAGAGAGGCAAGGAAGGAAGGGAATGAGGGAACAAAAATATCAACATTTTTATTTTTTTAGTAAAGACTATTTCAAAATAGAATCAGAAAGACATCATATTCTCCCTTTATGAAGACAAAATTATTATTTCATTTTTTACGGTCTTTTTGGTACTTTTATTGGCGCATTGTAATTGTATCTTAGAGAGATCCGAAACGATATAAACATGCATGCACACAGTGCTTAGTGTGTTTCCCTCAGCATAAGAAAAATAGAGCCATTAAAGAAGCAGAACCTTCCCCAATAATCTCTAAATACAGTTCTCAAAAGTGTATGTCACATGTCAGCAAGTTCGCCCACTTTGATTTTTATGTAAAAGTAGAAGAATAACAAACATAAATAACTAGAAGAAAAAGATCATTTAAAAATATTTTTCCCATTAGTGTTGTATTTTTTCTTGTATATGGGATACTATGCTTGTAATCAAGGTTGAAACCTGATATAAATGATGTGATAAATAATTACTAAGTTTAAGCATATGGTCTTATCAAGAATGTGTACTCATGCTAGAAACACAAAAGGAATTCAAGTTAGAGAATATTTTACATGACAAGCTAAAAAATGAAAATAATATTAATAGATATCTAAAGACCATTTGATAAGTTTCATTCTTCTCCTAGCTGAGTACTCTTAACTTGATATAAATAAAATAAAGCATCATTAACATACAATTAAAAGTAAGCATGAAATCATTTGGAAGTTAAAATAAAACATATTCTGTAAATGAAGAAAGGGAATATATAAAAAAACATAAAATGTGTTCAATACTATTTAACATTTCAGTGGATGTCCTGGCCAAGACTGTATGGTAAGAGAAAAGAAAAACTATAATTGGAATGAAATAGATACACCGTCATTATTTTGGAGCATATGACAGGCTACCTAGAAACTCTAAGAACAATGAAAAATATTAGAATGAGAGAAATACCGGTGAAGAATCCCTTCAGAATGAAGCCTTAGAAATTCAATTGCCCTAGGAATAAGGAAGTAGGAAATCTGTGCAGAAAGGTTTGATTGACTAGAGCAAAACAAGATACAAAATACCTGCAGATATATTTGATAAGTAGTGCTCAAAAGATGTAATCTATCCAGTATTTTGAATTAAATTATAAGTAAGCTAATTGAGGCACTGCCTTGCTATTACAAAACGTTTAATTTTGTAAAAGTTTCCATTTTCAAGATACTGTATAAGTTCTGTAAATCCCAACAGAAATATTTTAATGTAACTGACAATAAGTTCTAGCTATAAATTTTTGACAATTGTAGTACAATCACTATGGACATCAGTATGGAGGTTCTTTAAAAGAATAGGAATGGAAACACATATGACCGAGCTATCACACTCCTCGGTATCTTTCCAAAAGAATTAAAGTCGGAATACTATAATGATATTTGTATATCCATGTTTATAGCAGCACAGCAGCACAATTCACAATAGCCAAGTTACCAAGCCAGGTGTCTATCAACAGATGAATGGATAAAGAAAATGTGATATATACACACAATGGAGTTTTACTCAGTCATAAAAATTAACAAAATTATGTCCTTTGCAGGAAAATGGATGGAACTAGAGAATATAATGCTGAGTGAGATCAGCCAGTCTCAGAAAGTCAAGGGTCATGTGTTTTCTCTTGTACGTGGAAGCTAGAGAGAAGATAGGAAACAAATAGGACTTCAGATAAATGAGAAGAGAGACCAATAGAATAGTGGAAGAGGATGGGGGAGGGAAGAGGGGAGGAGAAAAAGAGCTGATGAAGGAAACAGTTCAAATAATGCCATGTCCCTGTGCCAGGACTACCAATCTCACTAGCATGTTTGGGGAGAGGAAGGGCAGGTTGAGATCTGGAGGTAAACACACCAAGTGCTGTGTGTAATTACATAGTGCAAATGCACCAATAAAAGTATAAAAATTCACTATTATTATTTTTAAAATGGGAAATAAGTTTAGAAATATATTATAAAGATAGAATAATCAAAATGAGAAATAAGTTTAGAAATATAAAGTTAGAATAATTAAAAATGGGAAACAAGTTTAAAAATATATTATAAAGTTAGAACAATTAACTTAGTGAGATATTATTACCGGAATAAAAATAGACTAATGAAACATGATAGATAGCATTACAATGGATTCAAGTATGAGAAAACACCACTCAAGTTAATGGGGGAATGAAAGACTAATAAATGTTGTTGGGAGTATTGGCTATGTTTTGGATAAAAAATTTAGATCATTTCATATAGAATTAATTTTTAAAAATCTATGAAAGCATTAAAAAAGATCTGTGAAATGGAGATTGTACTCTACCTCAGGATTTTGGGTGTTTAGTGGGTTGATTCTTGTAATTCATCCAAAATATAGTAATATTTTACAAGTCTCACCATAATTATTGTTATTTTTATAGTATTAAGGGTTTGTGTCTTAAGAATATCTGCTAAGTCATCACTATGGAAAACACTTAAAGAAATAACATACAAGGATAAATAAAAAAATAAACTCCAGAGCCAGAGAAGAGACAAATTTCATTAGAAGAGCAACTAAGTAAAGGGGAACCAAAATTGGTTATCTTATTAATTGTGGTATCTTATTGTGGTAAGATAGGCATAATATATGATTTATAGTTTCAACACCTTTTAGTATACAATTCAATTAAATTAAGTATATTTTCAGTGTTGTGAACTGTCACCATTAATTTCCAGAACTTTCCCATAGTCAAAAACTGGAACTTTTATCTTTTGAACAATAACTCCACATTCCCACCTTCTGTGATAGTGACCAACCTGCTTTCCGTCTCTATGAATTTGTCTATTCCAGATACCTTATATATGTGAAATCATACAATATTTGTACTTTTATGTTTGGATTAATTCACTCAGTACAATGGTCTCAAAGTTCAGCTATGTTGTAACGTGTACTAAAATGTCATTTCTTGCTGGGTGTGGTGACACATGCCTGTAATCCCAGTTCTTGGAAGGCTGAGGAAGGAGGTTCAAGACCAGACTCAGCAACTTAGTGAGACTCTCAGCAACTTTGCAAGATACTATTCCAAAATATAAAATAAAATGGGGCTGGGGTATAGCTCAGAGGCAGAATACCCCTGGATTCAATCCCTAGTAGCACACACAAAAAAAGAATTTTGTTTCTTTTAAGTATGAGTAATATTCATATATATGTGTGTGTGTGTGTCATAATTTGTTATCTTTTCACTTATCAGTAGATATTTGAATTATTTTCACCCAATGATTATTGTGAATAACACAGTTCTAAAATTGGTGTATGGACATCTCTTTCATTCCTAGCTTTCAATTCTTTAGTTCTACACCTAGAAACGGAGTTGCTGGTTAGTCTAGCTATTCTATGTTTAATTTTGAAGAACTGCTGTACTGTTTTCTATTGTACCTCAACTACTTTCCATTATCTTAAGCAATCACAGGGTTCCAATTTCTCCATCTCCTGGTCAATTTCCATTACTTTTTATTTTGTTGATAATACCTATTCTAATGGGTATAAAGTGCTATTTAGTGGTGGGTTTGCTAGATGATTAGTGCTTATTGAATTTTAATGTCTTCAATTTGATGTTAACATACATGCACACATCTCTTAATGTCCCCCCCGCCTTTCCCCCATATGAAGTACCAAGAATGATATTGGTATATTCTCATATGTACACATTGTTTATGATAGTAATTCCATTGATTCACTTCTTTCTTGCCCTTCCCCTTCCCTTGTACTACTTCCCTTGCCCCACTGAGGGTTCTCCATTATCATCCGGAGTCCTTTTTGTGTCCCCACTACTCCCTAGGTTGCACACATTAATAAAAACATATGACCCTTCTTTTTTGTGATTGGCTGATCTCACATAACATAATGTCCCCCAGGTCCTTCTGTTTTCTTGTAAATGATGTTATGTTGTTCTTCTTTATTGCTGAGCAGAATTCCATTGTATGTATTTCCCATAATTTTGTAATCCATTCATCTGTTGATGGACATCTAGGTTGGTTCCATAATTTGGCCACTGTGAATTGTGCTGCTATGAACATGGGTATGCATATATTACTGTTGTTTTCTAGTTTCAATCCCTTTGGTATGATACCCAGTAGTGGTATAGCCAGATCATATGGTGGATCCATTCCCAGTTTTACGAGGACTCTCCACACTGATCTCCATAGTGGTTGAACTAGTTTGCAATCCCACCAACATTGTAGAAGAGTCCCAATTTCCCCACATCCTTGCACCAATAAAAGCATGTTAAAACATTTTTTAATGTCTTTTATAAATTTTTTCCTATTTGTATATCTTTTCTGAAGAAATGTCTAGGTGATTCCTTTGGCCATTTTTGAATTGGGTTGTTTGTTTTGTTGTTGTGTGGTTTTAGGAGTTCTTTATACACTTTGGCTATTGATCTCTTATTATGTGTATGGCTTACAAATATTCTCTCTCACTATATAGGTTTCATTCTCTTAATACTTTCCTTTGATAAATAGGTTTTTAATTTTTATAAAGACTAATTTGTCTATTTGATCTTTTGTTGTATCAGCTTTGTTATCTCATTCAAGAAAGTACTGCCAAATCCAGTGCTGTGAAGTGTTTCCTCTATAATTTATTGTAATATTTTAATAATTTTAGCTCTAACATTGAGCTCTTTTGTCCATGATGAGTTAACTTTTTGTATGGTGTAAAGTGTCCAACTTCATTTTTTTTCTTTTGCATAGGCACGTGCAGTTTTTAAACATCACTTGTTGAGAAGAATGTCCTGTCCTTTCCCCACTTACCTTATTGAAAATCATTTTGTGCATAGATGTGAAGGTTTGTCTCCGGGCTCTTTCTTCTGTTCCATTGATCTATATCTCTGTCTTTAGCAGTACCACATTTTGTTAAATAATTACTATACTTGCCCACAAATATTTGTTTTTTATTATAGTAATTTTGCAGTAAGTACTATTCTTATTTTTATGTTTTCTTTTAATAAATATGGCACTCCATCAGGAAACAGTCCATTTGAGATGAGCATTTAATTGAAGAATATATTCCTTGAATTTGATGCCATGCATTATAGATTCTGCATTCAGTTTTTTTCTACAATCAAGGAAATATGAGGGCTGTAAGATAGCCAGTTTTGTCTCATACTCATGACCAAATCACCATGGAATACTGAATGTCACAATTCCATCCCCAATTGTCTGTTTCAGGTTGGGATTGCCTGTGTTTAGCCAATTATACCAACATCATACAAAACCTTTCCAAATCTGCCCGAAGTGGATGGGTCTGGGATGGATTATGCTTCAGCTCTTTCTATGAGTAAGGTTCAGTTTTTAATATCTAAAAATGTTAGTCCGCTTCTGGTCATGTATCTTAACAAATCCCATCAATGCAGAAAAGCTCATGATTTCAGAACGTGCTCACAATGTTGCCATTAGTTTTGTGTACCTCTGGGATTTTCACCTTTCTGAATTTCTTGTTCTTTTAATGGAACATTAAGGGATGGAACCCCAGAATATTTTACTTCACTATCGTCCCAAAAGTCTACCCATGGGTTCTTATAAAGGCCACAATCCCCCATTACTATTTCAGAGTTATGTATCATAGCGATGGGGACTAAAATATAAAAGAAGGTCACACCATTTTCATTTAATAAATATGGCACTTCATATTTATTGCATCATGTGCTTTTGGTTGTGCTTGGAATGAGCGCATTTAGGAATGAGACATATTTTAAAGAAACAATTCCTCTCTGGTTATCCATTTGCTAATTATTATTTGGTTGGGGCATTCTATATTTTCACTTACACTTACAAGCGAACCACTTTCAGAGGACAGCTCACAATGATACAAAGTTGGGCTAATTCCTTTTCTGTGTGATCATAATGCCCAGTAAATAAATCAGTGGTTGCACTTGATGCATTAAAATGTAAGCCAGGAGTTTCTTGGTATCATTACCTTGGTCATTTTTGTAAATCAACAGTACTTAATGTGCCGTGGGTAAGAAATAAATGTGCATTAAACTCATTCATTTATTGAACAAGCCACAATTCAATCTGTTTTCAGAATATCCGTGGTGATGGGCACTGATAACAGAATAAGGAAAACAAATATGATATCTGAACTCATGGAGCTTATATTTTAAATATATTTAAATATGCCTGTTTGTAAATAATCACCAAATAAGCATGGTATTTCAAGTTGTTGGGCTATGAAGAAAAACAACATGATGCTTTAAGAGCAGAAAAAGGGGATTTCATTATGTCTAAATGAAGAATGAATGAATGAATGAATGAAAATGAATGAATGAATGAATGCAGTGAAATATTTGTAATAAAATTGTAAAGATTCATATCAATAATTGGAAATAACCATTTAAAGAACAAAACATGAGTAGGCCAAGATAGTTTGATCGCTGAGACAAAGGAAGGTTTACGAGTGCGATTCATTACCAAAAGGTATAAAATTGATGAGAGGCATTTAAGGGAGTTGGGCGACCTTAAGAGTCCTGTTATTCTGAGTCAGTCTCTCCCTGCGCAGCACGACTGTTCCAGTTGTTCCTCGGTTGGTTGGTTGGGCACAGACCTCAGAGGAGCACATGATGTAACGTGTCCTCCCAGGCTGGTTGCGATAATGAACGTGCATCTTTGTAGTGAGCTTTTAAAGAAGCATTGTTTTCCCTGGAAGACAGAAATGATCTCCATTAGCATAAGATTTTTTTTTCTTGAAACACTATAGATGGCCCTACAGACTTTCTTTTCAAAGAGATCAACTCTAGAACCAGATTTTCGCCTTCGCTTCTTTACTAACTAGCAAGTACTCAGTACTAATTTGGTTGCCAGCAAATGTTATATTCCTGGCATTTGCTAAATATGTAAGTTAATAGATTATTGCGTTGTATATAGATTTTTTAATCGATAGCTCATAGTTTAGATTTTCATTTTTCATATTATCACATGTAACCACATAGCAAGTAATCATAGAATACATGTTTGTGTGCAAAAGTTTATGTGCAAAAGCATAAATATGCCTATAATGTGTACAAACATTTTTACATTTTTACCATATGTGTATATACACATAAATGCACACATATGCAAACATATATGGCGCTGTTTTAAAATAAGGAAGCACCTCCATCAGGCACGCAGCATTTGAATGTACATACAGAACACATACAATTGCTTTCATTGCCTGGAAAACCTTTGTCAAGAATTTTGAAGACTATTAAAGTCCACAAGATTTTGCCAAAAAAATTATAATTGTCAGAATGGAAATTTTAAATATTGAAGATTAATCATTTGATTTGAGCTTCTTGTCCACTAATGAACATTTGATTGCAAAAGGCACAGTTTTTTCAAATTTCTCCCATGTCATTATGAAGAAATAGGAGAATATATTTTTACATACTACATATGTGATTTATATTATAAAATCTAAATATATAATAATATGGAGTATAACATATAAAAATCCAAATAGATACATATTCATTCATACATATACACTTTATGTAATCCCCAAATATTACCATTTTTTTTGGTACAGGGGATTGAACCCAGGAGTATTCTACCTCCAAGCTATACCCTCAAGACTTTTTGTTTTTAATTTTGAGACAGTGTCTTGCTAAGTTGCTAAGATGGGCCTCGAACCTGCAATCCCCCTGTCTCAGCCTCTCAAGTACTGGGATTACAGGTGTGTGCCACCACACCTAGCTCCCAGTAACCATCTTTTTATCTTGTTATCATGCCCATCTCCTGCTAATCCTGGGCTCCTGAGAGGAAGCTACACCACTTTATTCATTGGGTTTTAGTACTGACAGCATGGAGGGGGTCACAGTGAGAAACAGCACTAATTTCACTCATTACTACAGTCCCATTATCCTTCTTTCTCCATCTTCTGTATCTTTTTCCACAACCTCTACTTTTCAATTCTAAGGATCCTTTTCATATACTAAAACATATATAATGTAAAGATGATCGTGAGATTCCATGGCAAAACTGCATATATATCACAAAGTTTTTATACAAGTGTATATTTACCCAAATATAAGATAGAGTCTGGAATTATGTGTTTTCAAAACAAAGTGCTCTTTGAAAAAATTAAACAGATCTCAATATTTGTTTATGCTGATGTTTTAAATGACAGCCAAGCCTGGAGTGGTGGCACATGATTGTAATTCCAGCACTTGGGAGGCCGAGACAGGAGATTCACAGGTTCGCGGCCAGCCTCAGCTACTTAGTGAGACCCTCTGCAACTTAGTGAGACCCTGTTTCAAAATAAAGAATAAAAAATAGGGCTGGGGGTATAGCTCAGAGGTAGAATGCCCCTGGGTTCAATCCCCAGTACCACAAAAATAAATAAATAAATAAATACATGCATACACAAATAAATAAATAAATAAATTACAGCCAAGAGGTGATCTGGTAAAAGTTCCTCTGGAACTTAATATTTACAGCAATCTCTTCTTACCTGCGGGAGATGGACTGCAAGATCCATCCAGGGGATGCCTGAGACCTTGGATACTACCAAACCCTACGTATACTGTGCTTTCCTCTATACATATGTAATTATGATAAAGCTTAATTTATCAATTAGGCATAGCAAGAGATTAACCACAATAGCTAATAATAATCTGTTATCATTAATGACAATTATCATAATCGTCTAATTATTACCTAGTGAATTATTAAGCGCTCCTAGTAATTAACTAATAATGAGTTAGTCATTGAAGACTTGCTTTGGATGGCACCCTCTCTCTTTAACTTCTTAAACTCTGCCAGGAACGTGGCAGCAGCTTCCTCATTGGCAGACAGAGCCCCTGCAACACTTTTTTTTAAATCTTTTTATCCAGACTTATTCCTGCCTCTCTGTCACCACCCATATGTAACTTGCAGGCAATGGCTTGGCGGCGTCCCTTGCTTCAGGAAATGCCTGGCTGCAGCTTGGCCCGGGCTCATTGCTTGTGGTCACCGATTAGGACAGGTTTTCTGTTCCTGTCTTCCACCCACACAGGCAATGGCTTTTCCACCTCCCCTAAGCACCTGCCATGCGCAGTGGTCACTTTTGCACTTTGAGGTGTGACAGCACTATCAGGACTATTTATTTATTTATTATTATTATGTCTTTTGCAGTACTGGGGATTGAACCCAGGGGCATTCTACCTCCGAGCTATACCCTCAGTCCTATTTTTATTCTTTATTTAGAAACAGGGTCTCACTAAGTTGCAGAGGGCCTCACTAAGTAGCTGAGGCTGGCCACGAACCTGGATCCTCCTGTCTCAGCCTCCCAAGTGCTGGGATTACAAGCATGCACCACCACGCCCGGCTCAATTTATTTATTTAGTTTTTTCCTTCTTTACAATTTCAGGGATGAACGATTCGTTCTTACCGTAGCTCTTAGGAACTGCAGCATCCAATTTTTTAACTTTCCTTATGAAGTCAAGAACTTTCACTGGAAGGAAGCACTTCATGGCCTGAGTCTCCAGCATCATCGCTCTCGCTCTTTGGAGCTATGACGAAGTGACATCAGGGTGACTGGGACACACGCACGATGGCGCAGCCACAGTGGATCTGCTAATCCAGAGGGTCACTAAGTGAAAAAGAGGGGCTAACACATTCAGCCTGGATAAGCGGGAGAAAGGGGTGATTTGTGCCCTGGATGAGCCTAAGCAGTATTGCAAAAGGTTACATCGTATACTACTCGGTACTATGTCATTTCAAACTCATGAGTTGCTTATTACCAGGATTTTTCATTTAATTTTCAGATATTAGTTGACCACGGGTAGCTGAAGCTATGGAAGCTCAAACTGTGGATAAAGGGACTGCCATTTAGCAAAGCCATCGCTTTGGTGACATGCAGTAGAAATGCATTTAGATGCATTTAGATGTTTAAAGGAGCTGGGCGTGGTGGCGCACGCTTGTAATCCCAGTACTTTGGGAGGCGGAGACTGGAGGATCCCGGTTCGCGGCCAGCCTCAGCTCGCTCGCTCTCTCTCTCTCTCTCTCTCTTTCTTTCTACTTAGTGAGGCCCTCCGCAACTTCATGAGACCCGGTTTCAAAATAAAGTATAAAAAATAGGGCCGGGGGTGTAGCACGGAGGTAGAACGCCCCTGGGTTCAATCCCCGGTACTGCAAAAAATAAATAAATAAATAAATAAATAAATAAATAAATACAATAGGTCTTGGTGTGTGGCGTGTGGCTCAGAGGCGGAATTCCCTTAGGTTCAATCCTCAGCAACACACACACACACGCACGCACACACACATGCACACACACATGCACACACACACACACACACACACACACAAAGTTGTCATTGTTTCCTATTGCTAGGATATATGCATATATGATATGGAGAAACTTATATTAACATCCATGCCCTCTAAGAGAATGACATTAAATATTAGGAGATAACTATGCCCCGATCCTACCATTCTATGACAAGGTCCATTTTATTTCAGTTCTTGTTTCACAGAGAGCTTAGGCTGCACATGAGGTTAAGATCTAATCCACTTGCTTGTTGTCCTGTATTTTTTTGTTTTTATTTTGCCAGTATTCTGCACAATATCTTGGAAGTCTTTGGCATCCTAGGCACATAGTCAACATAGATGTTGAGTCATTGTTATTAACACAGAAAGTTACAGAAAGGAATGGAACTCTTGTAATGATTGAAAAGAAGAAAATAAAGATCTTTCCTTCCTTCCTTCCTTCCTTCCTTCCTTCCTTCCTTCCTTCTCTCCTTCCTTCCTTCCTTCCTTCCTTCCTTCCTTCCTTCCTTCCTTCTTTCCTTCCTTCCTTCTTTCCTTCTTTCCTTCCTTCTCTCCTTCCTTCCCTCCTTCCCTCCAGTCTTGGAGATTGAACCCAGGGGTATTCTACCACTGAATTGCATCCTCAGCCCATTTTACTTTTCTATGTTGAAACAGGGTCTTGGCAAATTACTGCATGCTGGCCTTCAACCTTCAGTCTTCCTGCCTCAGCCTCTCAAGGACTGGCTAAAAAGATTGACCATTAAAGAGTTAGAATATTCATTATTTTCTTCTGCTGCTCGCCTCTTTTGCAGTCTAAATTGTCTATTTGGGAATCTTTCCTTACCATAAGAAATATGGATGGAGCAACCCAGAGCTACTGCCTCAGAAAAGAGTTAAAACACACACACACACACACACACACACACACACACACAAATAGACCCCCCACAGCAGAGAGCAGTAAAATTTTATCATGTTCTCACAGAATTCTCTCCTCCCTTCCATTTCAACTCAAAAGCACACAAAGTTCACATAAATTTTATAGGCCCCCAAATCCCTCTTTTTATCCCTCCTGGGTTACCCAAAGGTTAAGTACTTCCTCCCTGTGCATCTCAGAACAAGTCTCTGAACATCAACGTAGCCACATTTCTTTCCCATATGTCAAAATGCACATCCGGCCGGGCGTGGTGGCGCACGCTTGTAATCCCAGTACTTTGGGAGGCAGAGACCGGAGGATCCGGGTTCGCGGCCAGCCCCAGCTCTCTCTCTCTCTCTCTCTCTCTCCTTAGGGAGGCCCTCTGCAACTTCGTGAGACCTGGTTTCAAAATAAAGTATAAAAAAAAGGGCCGGGGGCGTAGCGCAGAGGTAGAACGCCCATGGGTTCAATCCCTGGTACCGCAAAAAAAAAAAAAAAATGCAGGTCCGGAGTGGTGTCTTTCTGCCCATGCGTTTACCGGCGCCTCCTCTGTAAAGATGAGCAAAGGAATCTCTGCCCAGGAATTTCTACTCTTCTTTAAAAAGTCAGGGACAAAAGCCAAGTTCAGCAGTGATGAACATTTAGGGACAATGGGAAATCTACAAATGATGCCGAAAGAGAAAGAAAAGCACTTACGAGAAGACAAAGCCTATAAAAAAGTTATTTTATTCTGAAAATGAGACTTTTAATTATGGTCTCTGTGATGAGTATAACCAGAATGAAACTGAAGGTCGTGGAGTGAGCCATGGGAGGCAGAGATGGGTGAGCACAAGAGGAGGCAAAAAAAAAAAGTTGGATCCCCCCTTCCATTTCTATCATCTTAAAAAGGTATTTTATTCCTTTGTTAGTCATCCAAAGGGAATTTGATCTTCATTTTCCACTTAATCTTGTTGGCGGTTGTGTTTCATTAAGCTATTCCTTAGCTACCAATAACCGAAGGGTACCACGAAGCAAGCAGAAAGTAACAGTGACCTGCCATTCTGTGACCTGTAGTCTACAACATGGCTTAACACATCCCCTCTGTCTTTTCTTCCTTTCCACAAATATCTTTATTATAGTTTTATTGGTGCAATGTAATTCTGCATCATAATGACATTCAAAGTGATACAAACACACATGCTCACATTGGTTGGTGTATTTCCTTTCTCCCTCCCCATCCATGTTAGGGAGATGGGTAGGGAAACATTGTATGGATAGTAACCTTATTTGAACCATTTCCTTCCCCAATCCTTGTTTTTCCCCTCCCTAACTCCTGCCCCCAATCCCCTTCCACTCTTTTACTATTTTCTCTCATTTGTCTGAAATCTCCTTTGCTTCCTATTTTTGTTCTAGCTTCCACATATGAGAGAAAATATATGACCCTTGACTTTCTGAGACTGGTCGATCTCACTTGGCATAATATTCTCTAGTTCCATTTATTTTTCAGCAAATAACATAATTTTGTTCTTCTTTATGACTGAGTAACATTCCATTTTGTGTGTGTATACCACAGTTTCATTATCTATTTGTCGAAGGACACCTAGGTTGGTTCCATAATTTGACTATTGTGAGTTGTACAGCTATAAATATGGGCATATAGTGTCACTATAATTTTTTTAATGTCAGCTACTCTCTATTTAGTGGACATATGAATAGTGAATTAAACCCATTAAATTTCTCCCCTCATAAAACTGGGATAGAGGCATTAAAAAGTGAGAGAATACCTAATTTTGTCAATTCTAAAGTGCATAATTTTCATGTCTTAAAATCTTAGACACTGAGATATAACCTACATCTGCTATTCACTGGTGGCTAACTTGGATTTGTGCTATCTAAATTTAATTATGATGTCTCATATTTTCAACACTTCCATTGAGATATGTGGATTTTGTCTATTGTCACACGTGTCTAATTTATTTGCCATGTAAAAATATTTTCTAAGAGACTACTTCATGACGTGACATCAAGATCAAAGTTGTTTTTAGGCAGAAAGACACAAATGGAAAGCAGCAAGGAATACATTTAATATTTGTTAGACAAATATTCATCATTGGAAGAATGACCTGAATTCCATACTTTCTTCCAGAGCAATAAGCTATAAAATGTTTTATATGATTGAAAAAAAAAGGGAAGGTACCTACATAAAAATAAAGCTTGTTTTTTTTTCCCTCCCAATTGAAATGTGCTCAAAGGTCACTGGGCTAATGCAAATCCAGCAGTTCCTCAGAAGACAGTATCAAGCCCACCATACCAGGCATGACCGAGGTCAAGGTCAAATGTGGTCAATAAAGACTTGAGTCCTTTTTAGAATCAAAGAGTTTATTGCTTACATTGCCGGGAAAGGATGTCACCTCTCTATGGACCTTGTCCTATATGCCAAAAAAGACATCAAAACCAAATGGACCAGAAACCAACCCATCATGATTGGTGGAACATGCTTTTCTCTGGAGCACATCCTGCTTTTTACCTGAGCAGCTGTAACCTGCAGGTATACATTGAGGTTAGAGGAGCAGAACCCTGAGACGCTATGAGAAACTGTCCCCACTGACACCCCCAGAGTCAGAGATGGCAAAGACAGCTCATCACAAGCCTTCCAACCTCTCTTGCTCCGGAGAGGGCATGAGGTGCTCTGTCCACACTCAAGGTAGTGAAAGCCTTTGCATGCATGGTCCATGTGGACTCCTGAAATGTCACCCTGGAACCATGGCAGAGCAGTCCCCCTACAGGAAGAGTACGTGGCTAAGTCCCTTGGGAGTAGATAAAAGATTCTTCAAAGTAATAAGAGGTTTGTATGATAGATTACTGTTTTTGCCTTTAGTCAGATGAAATAAATATCCATCAAAACTTGTATGATAAGCTGGGCGTGGTGGTGCATGTTTGTAATCCCAGTATTTGGGAGGCTGAGACAGGAGGATCGCAGGTTCGCGGCCAGCCTCAGCTACTTAGTGAGGCCCTCCACAACTTAGTGAGA
>PVJS01039202.1:0-19013 GCA_004027185.1 Glis glis
TTCTTAAGTAAAGTTAATGTTTTGAATTTAAGGTAGTGAGTCCCTATAGACATCAAATCCTATGTGAAGAAAACACAAGAGACATTTGTTATAAAAATTACTTTCTAGGAATTGATGAATTCCCCTTCTAATTAGCACTAGGTAAAAAATTGCATTTTTTAATATAAAGTTCCTTGTTTATTTGCACATAATATCTTTCTATCTGTAATAAAAGGGAGAAATAGATCCAAGTAAGACTAACTACTTTTATGGAAATCACAAATCTTTAAAATAGTGAAGATATATATTGTATATAACAATGAAAATTAATCTTTTCAATCAGGACAATAGGTGTTTCAAAGACTTTCCCATTATTTTTATTATGAAAAAAATCAAAGGAATACAAAAATGATGAGAATAAAATGGTAAAAACTACCTAGTTTTAATAATTGACAACTTATGAGTAAATTTGTTATATTCATACTCTGAATATTCTCTCAAATTATTTTGGAGCAAATACCATATGTGATATTATTTAATCCATAAATACTCCAGCATATATCTACAAAATATTTTAAAGCAGCTACTGCAATACCACTTCAAGAATTTTGAATTATTTTAAAACAAATAAAAGAGTAGAAAGTCTTAGCAAAGATTAATAAAATTTATTTTAAAAGAACAAATGAAAATTAAATTATAGAAATAAAAACATAATAACAGAAAGGAGGAGACCTTGCATGATGAGGTCCATAAAAGAGTAGAGATTACAGAAAATAGAATCACTGAACTTGAGCACAAATTAATAGAATTCACTCAATCTGAAAAACAGGGAGAAAACAAACAAACAAAAAAAAACCCAATTTCTTAGGGAGCTCTGAAATAATAATTAAAAACTAATATTTATATCACTAGAGTCCCCAAAGAGAGGAAAATAATGTGTGGTTGAAAAACTATTAAAAGAATAGTGGCTAAAATCTTCCAATATTTGGCAAAACATATGTTCCTACATATTTGGGAAGCTGAACAAACTCAAACTATGGTATTCCAAGCCAGCATGTCACAATGAAACTTCTAAGAACTCAAGAAAAGAAAAACAATTTTATCAGTACTTAAAAAGCACATTACCTAGTGGGGAACACTGATTTGAATGACAGCATATTTCTCATCTGAAACCTTGGAAGCCAGAAGGAATTGGCCAAAACATTCTTTGAATGAATGTTTTCATTCAAAGAATTCACCACCACACCAGAAGGAGCCTGGTGTGGTGGTGCACGCGTGTAATCCCAGTACTTGGGAGGCTGAGATAGGAGGATCACAAGTTCACAGCCAGCCTCAGCAACTTGTGAGGTCCTCTGCAACTTAGTGAGACCCTGTTTCAAAATAAATAATAAAAAATCAGGCTTGCGGGGAGAGCTCAGAGGTAGAATGCCCCTGGCTTCAATCCCCAGTACCACACACACACAAAAAAAAACAAAAAAAAATTGAAGGAAAAAATCTTTTACCCATGAATTCTATATCTAAACAAACCATCTTTTAAAAAAATGTATGATATATCAAAGTATTTTCAGACAAAGAAAAAATAAGGTCTCTTTAAAATGGCTGAAGAAAGCTCTTCAAATATTAAGGAAACAATAAATGAAGAAAACTTGGAACTCTGGAAGTAAAGAAAACCAGTGAATCACATAAACATAGGAGCACATATACTAGACTTCTCTTCCTCTTCCTCTTCCTCCTCCTCCTCCTCCTTCTTCTTCTTCCAGGGAGGTACTGAGGATGGAACCCATGGGCATTCTACTTCTGAGCTACACCCCCAGTCTTTTTTGTTTTTTCTTTTTTTTTTTTTTGAAAGAGTCTCTCTAGGTTGCTGAGAGTCTTCCTACATTGCTGAGACTATCCTGAAACCTGTAATTCTCCTATCTCAGCCTCCCAAGTTATTGGGATTACAGGCATGCACCACCATGCCCAGCTAAACTATCACATTTCTCATGAATTTCTTAAGTCATATTTGATAATTCAAGTGTATACTATAACACCATCTGATGTGGTATTTAATGGATATAGAGGAAATACTTCAGAGAGCTTTAAGGTGCATTGTAATTATACATCATAGTGGGGTTCAATGTCATACAAACAAACATGCACACAGGTCTTGGTGTCTTTCCCTTCAAATCCCAGCCAACTACCCCCCTCCCCATATATAACAGTGACTTTGGAGTGATATTTTCATACATGGACATAGTAAAATTTGAACTGTTTTTTAATCAGTTTTTCCTTTTTCCTTCCCACCCCTTTCCCTCTACCTCCTTCTACCATCCAGTTATATTTTAAAAGCAAGGACAGAAAGAAATCTAAATCAAAGTTTCAAGATTTTACTTGAAGTGGTAAAACTTCTATATTAATAGGTTTTAAGAAGTTCAATTTGTATATAATGATACTCATTAATTAGAACAACCAATTAAAAAAACTGCAAAAGAGATATAGTTTAAAACAATATAAATAAAGAAAGATAGAGTCCCATAGAAAGGCAAGGAAAGAGATACAGAAGAATGGGAATTGGAAAAACAAGTAATAAAATTCCAGATATAATTTCCAACGTGGCAGTCATTATTTTAATATTAATAATGTAAATTTATTGATTAAAACAAAAATGATATAAGAGCAAATGACTCAATAATATACAAGCTAAAGTCTTGCTTTTTGTCCCTTCAACTCTGTGTTTTGCTGGCTTCTAGACTATTCCCCAAAGAGGAATGCTTGAACCAGGGCTACAGCAATGATTCCATTAAACTAAAAGTTGAGACTGAACTTAACTGTCTCATCATTCTCATGTTACTGAATCAGTAGGCAAGGAAGGTGGTTAATCTGCTGGCAGGTACGATTGATTGTCACCATCAGGTGAAAATTCGATTACTTTTATACAAGTTGAGGGCTCGAAGTAGTTAGTGACACAAGAAATCTTCTTTGTAACCTCTTGGAATTATCACATTCTATGAGAAAACTAATAGAACATGACAAGATTTATTATAGGTTGGACACTAATGTCATAGATCCTTCAGGAATGAGTTTTCTTTTATCACTTGAGTAGGTAAGTAATCATGATCAGCCCAAGTGATTTATGAAGGAAAAGAGATAGTGGAATAGGTGTAGGTTAGAAATTCTTAATAATGAATACCACCATATGACCTATTACTGAAATGAAATATGTGTATCTCTTTCTTAATTTTCTATTTGTTTGTCTTAATTTTCTATTTGTTTGTATTAATCACTCAAAGATGGTTGAAGTGTCACAGGCCACTTCATTTTGAATAGAAGCATAGTGTACTTTTGATTATATGTGGGATAGCCGCATCATTTACAGGAGGGCGTGATTGCTTCTGATATTCTTTTCTGCTGGAAGTAAAATATGGTTGAAAGAGTGGAGCACAGATGCTCAGTTGACAAGGACTGGACCTGGTGGGTTGATACAGTTTATTTGATAAACCTCCCACCACATTTCTCAGAACTACTTCTTCTCTTTTTCTAATGAAATGATGTCAATTAGAATAGGACAAAAGAAAAGTTGCATGCGATTTGGAAGGCAGAAGTGAAGCAGCAGCCATTACTCTCTGAAGGTTCTCCTGGTTAGAGGAAGAGAAAGAGGCGGCTCCTCTCTCTTCCCCTACTCTGTGATTGCTTCTTTATCCCTATTGTCCTTACAGCTGACCAACAGTGGCTACATGCCCACCACTATGTAGAAAGGCTCCTTTCCATATCTGCCCCAATTCTTCCTCCACCGCACTAGCCGATACACGTGTCTGTCCTCATGAGGATTAGTTAGTGACTTTGATTCCCCAACGCCCTGCATAAAGCCCTTCTGTCCATTGCTTTCCTCACCATTTCCATAATGAATCCTTTGTTCCATAATAATCCTATGGAACAGTTTCCCTAATTGAACGTTGACTGTTATGTCTTCCTTGATCTTTTTAAAGACATTAAGCCACTCATGGGAGAAGCATGGTTCTGTTATTATCGTGGAAATTATGCACACTTCATAGTTCATGAAAACAAGAAAATCCAATTTATACTAACATATTTATTGGGCATGAGGTATTCTCCTAAAACTAAAAAATGGAATTGTATATAGAAATATTACTTATTAACTCAGTCATATAAGTGTGTGTGTATGTATTATGAATGTCTCCTCTGAAGTTTATATTGAAATTTGCCATTGTAATAGCATTCAGAGGTGGAACTTAAAAGAAGTGATCGAATCATGAGGGCACCATGCTCAGGAATGGATTAAGGCCATTAATCCATTAGTTATAAAAGCAAGAAATGTGGCCTAATTTCCTCACTTCATCTTATGTACTCACCTCCCCTGCCATATTTTGATGCAATGAGAAAGACCTCACCATCATACATAAGGTTGTTTGTATACTTTGTGAAGCAACAACCATCCTTGAAATGTTTCCTTCCAAGCAAGGCTTAAAACATTGTTATTGGTATAGTTTTTTTTATCTCTGCTATTTTTATTTCACATAATAAGATGTATTAGATGGTGGAATTCAAGTACTTGAATGTTATATTTAATTTATTGATAGTTGCTTAAATATAAAATCTATTTACTATGCACAAAAGAAAGAACAAAACAAATTCAATACGGTATTTTGCATCTCTCAGAATATTAAGGACTGGAAAGATGAATAATACCACATGTTAGCGGGGTCATGGGTATGTAGTAATTTTTGTGCTGTTCTCTGTAGGAGTGCAGGCTTGTGCAAGCAGTCAGTGCAGTAATCTGGAATTGCTTCACCAAATTAAATATGCCCATTTGTTAGGATACTGCAGTTTTGCTTTGGAGTTTATATCCCAAAGAAAGAAAGTCTCACAGAGCTCTATCCAAAGAGGTGGAGGAAGATGGTGTGCTTATTGCAGCATATTTCCGGTGGCAGAATCCTGCAGCAAACTGGATGTTCATTGCTTGAAGAGTAGATTGGTAAAAAGTAAAAAATCTATACTTGGATTACTTCTATTCAGCAGCAAAAGAATAGGTTACACGAGCATGCACATATGCATACACACACACACACACACACACACACGCACACACACACACATACACACACACACATATGAGTGTGAAGACTGATAGCTCTTTATTTTTCTTTCAAATTTTTTTTCTTTTTTGTGGCACTGGGGATGAAACTGAGAGGTGTTCTACATCTGAGCGACACCCCCAGCCCTTTTTATATTTTATTTTGAAACTGGGTCTCACTAAAATGCTGAGAGTCTCTCTAAGTTTCTGAGGCTGTCCTCAAACCTGTGGTTCTCCTGTCTCAGGCTGTCAAGTACTGGCATTACATGCGTGCACCACCACACCTGGCTCTGAAAGCACTTAAAGGTATGCTGGTGAATGAGTAAGTACAAAATTATTAAAATACATGACAACAGCATTTTTGTAAATTAAAATACACCTAAATTAAACATCTGTTTTAACAAAAATAGGTGCCAATTCAATGCACATGAATGTTCAACTATAGAGGGAGGGAAATAGGAGTTCATGACAATAAATATATGAAAGAAGAAAGTGAACTTGAATAGGTCAAAGATTTCAGTCTGCCATGACCAGAGAAATGTCATTAAAGCAACTTGACACAGTTAGTCTTATAACCAATGGAAATATTAAAACTGTATTTAACAACCAATTCGAAGGTTAACCGTATAGAAGGCACCAAATAAAAAGCACTAGTTATTTTCAGGCACAGTAGTGCACACCTATAATAACAGTACTCTGGAGGTTGAGACAAGAGGATCACAGGTTTGAAGCACTTCTCAGCAACTTAGCAAGACCCTATTTCAAAATTTAAAAAAATATATAGGGTTTGGAATGTAGCTAAGAGGTAGAATGCTCCTGGGTTCAATACCCAGTACCATCAAAACAAACAAACAAACAAACAAGCAAACAAAACACTGGTGATTAACACACAATAAAGCAACATGTATTAGCCAAGAATAAAATAAATTGAAATATGAATCAACTATTCCCTCAAAGAAACTATTAGGGTTTGATTAAGTCTGATAAAGATGTACAATCACAACAATGTAAAAAAAAAAAAAACATTTCCACTCATTTAAAACTTTCCAGAAAATAAGAAACTATAATTTAAGTCTATAAGAGTAAGGTTGAAACTAATTTGTTAATTAGAATTAATTCAAAATATCTTAAAGACGATATTAGCAGTCTGGTACAGTGACATACACCTGCAATTCCAGTGCTTGGGAGGCTGAGACAGGAAGATTGCAGGTTCAAGGACAGCCTCAGTAACTTAGTGAGACTCTCAGCAATTTAGTGCGACCCTATTTCAAAAGTAAAAATAAAAATGGTCTGGCACTGTAGCCAGGAGGTAAAATACACCTGGGTTCAATCCTTAGTACCCCCCCAAATTAGCAAATAAAATGTATTTTATTTGAAGTACATTTTATTTGAAATATATTTTATTTCAAATTTTATTTGAAAATGTATTTTAATATATATGAAAATAAGTGCATCTGGACTGATCATGTTGGGTTTAAATTAGTTAGGTGACATTAAGTTGACATGTAAAATCAATTAATGTAAGTACCCAATAATATGTACAACT
Organism: Glis glis; assembly: GCA_004027185.1. Lineage (NCBI taxonomy): Eukaryota > Metazoa > Chordata > Mammalia > Rodentia > Gliridae > Glis > Glis glis. The sequence continues at coordinate 6,600 of PVJS01039202.1, forward strand.
AGTATGTGCTAAAAAAAGGAATAGCTCTCAGCAAAGTAGGCACAGAAGAAACATACTTGAACCTCTGTGTGTTGTTGGCTATGGGTTTATCATAAATGGCCATTAGTTGCAAACCCACAGCTAACGTCTTATGTGAATATTGATGGACTGTGTCTCAGCGAAAAAATGCAGTTTTGACTTTTTGTAATTCTATTTGAGGAAGGTGAAAGTTTAATTTGCTTTCTCTAACCAACCAGATTTCTGCATGTGACTCTTAACCATGTTTAAGTATTACTGTGTCTTCAAAGAAACTATTGATTATGAAATAGTGGGGTTTAATTGAGGTAACTGCTTTTAAAAACTGGATTTTAATTGCAATGTAGAAATTATAGTAACAAATATTGGCTTTGTAAAGATATTATTTCCACTCTGGTAGATAAGCTTAATAAAGATTATGTCCCCCTCATAAAAACAGATTAAAAGAAAATATATGCAAATGATTAATAGTTTAAAAGGGATTAAATTCTATATCTGCACTTTAAAATGGTATCAAGCCAAGAATAGAACTTAACCTTAAAACAGATTATACAAAATAGCAAATATACTTAATTGCCAAATATTGAGAGAATTACCATTGTGATTGAGAAAAGACAAGGATGCCTTCAATTCACACTTCTATTCAACACTCTACTAAAAATCTTAAGCAATTACACAAGCATAGTAAATATAAATATTTTAAATGTGCTTTTATTGGCGTATTATAGTCTCACATCACAATGAAAATCAAGTTGACAGTAACATACATGCACACAGCACTCAGTGCCCCCCGCCTCCACATCCCCCCAATAGAGAGTACTGAGGTTGACGTTGGTATATTCTCATATGTACACATGGTCAATAGTAGTAATTCCATTAATGGACTTCATTCTTCCCCTTCCCCTTCCCTTAGACCACTTCCTTGGCTCCACCGAAGTTTCTCCATCATTGTCTGGAGGCCCTGTTGTATCCCAACTACTCCCTAGCTTGAACATATTAGAGAGAACGAATGGCCCTTCTCTTTCTGTGATTGGCTGATCTCACTTAACATAATGTTCTCCAGGTTCTTCCATTTTCTTGCAAATGACATAATTTTGTTCTTCTTTATTGCTGAGTAGAATTCCATTGTGTGTATTTCCCATAGTTTTGTAATCTATTTGTCTGGTGTTAGGGAAACTGGTTATCTATCTGTAGAAAAATGGAACCAAATCCTTACCTGTCACCGTGCACAAGAGTCAACTCAAGATGGATCAAAGACCTGGAAATTAGACTAGAGACTGTGAAATAACTAGAGGAGGGCATAGGTTCAACACTCCAACATATAGGCACAGGTAGAAACTTCCTCAGCAAGACCCCCAAAGCCCAGGAAACAAAAACAAGAATTAATAAGTGGGATAGCATTAAACTAAAAAGTTTCTGCACATCAAAGGAAACTATCAAGAGTCTAAAGAGAAAGCCTACAGAATGGGAGAAGATCTTTGCAAGCTATCCCTCTGACAGAGGACTAATATCTAGAATATACAAAGAACTTAAAAGACTTTACACTAAAAAATAAATAACCCAATGGGAAACCTAATTAAATAAATACTTTAAAGACAAAAAAGTGATTATGTTGCAATATTTAAAATCACAAATATGTGCAAGAAAAAGACAATATATAGTAGGTATGGGGATGAGCCCAAACATAGCCATCTGAATGCAATACAGGCACCACTAATTTAATGCAGAAAAGATAGCAATTGAATATTCATATCAAACAATGAAAACTGTCATTTACTTCATACCATGAAAAAAAATCAATCATAAATAATTGTTTATACAACTGTAATAATTCTAGAAGGTAAATTATGAAAATACATTGTCAATATAATAAACAATTTTTATAATTAAATACAAATAGTTTTAAATGTAGCTCAATGGAGTATATTCTCAAAATTAAATACTATTTAAAATAACATCATAAATACATCATTAAGAAAGTGAAATAAACAAGCCATGGAGTAGGATGAAAAAATTTGTTAGTTTTATATCACAGAAAGACTCTTATATACAATATTCAAAGAACTAATACAAATAAATTTTAAAAAATTACACAACCTAATAGGAAAATGGTAAAATTAATTGAACAGGCACTCCATAAAATAAGGATACTAAAATGACTAAATACCATAAAAATATTGTTCTATCTCATTAGCCACTAAGAACATGCAAATTAAAACAATGAGAAAGTGCTTAAAAATAGGAAGTGCTTAAAAATAAAACTCAGAATACCAATGTTGTTACAGATGCAGGGACACATGAACCCTCGCACTCAGCTCATGCATAAGAATTGGTACAACCACTGAGGAAAGACATTTGGTAGTGTGTGTGAATCTAACACATACATCCCCTATAAGTAAAAAATCCCTCTGTCTTTCCCAAGAGAAATGCAAAGACATACACACACACGTACCAAAACATGAAAAACTATCATAGAAATATTATTCTATTTCTCAGTTTTTATCACATTTACCCTACCCATCTGTCTGTCAATTTATTATGCATATATCTATCTATTCTTACCAATTTATTATAATAACTTTTTCTGGAAAACCATTTGAGTATAAGTTGCAGACATAATTCCTATTACTGCTAAACATTTAATTGTATGTATCCTAAGAATAGGATATGCTCCTATTATATACCTGCATAATTTTGAAAATATCATTTTTATCATAGCTAGAATTCTAAATGGGCTCCAAAACATCCTGACCTAATGCACACCCACTGTCTACCACATATCCAACCAAACACTAACCTAGATACTGCTGTGAAGGGGCTTTGTAAATGTTATTATGGTTCCAAATCAGTGACCTTAAAATAGGAAGATAATCCAGATAGAAATAAGCTAATTACATGAGCTACAGGTTGCTGACAGGTTGAAAGTACAAGTGAGATCTGTGCACAAAGGGATTCTCCACACCTGGTGTTGAAGAGGAAGGGAGCCACCTGTCAAAGAATGCACGCAGTCTCTGGGGGACTCCTGTCACAAGGAGAACAAACCTGGCTGACAGCCAGGAAGTAAATGGGACTAGAGTCCTACAACAGCAAAGAACTGAATTCTCTCAACAACCTCAAGACTGGAAGTAGAAGTTCTGGACTTTCCCATGAACTTCTACATAGAGACACAGCTGTCCCACAACTTTAATTCACCCTTGCGGGATCCTCCGCAGAGAACCCAGCCACACACTCCACATATAGTACTGTGAACATATAAGCAAGTGTCGCTTTATGCTACTAAATTTTTGGTAATTTGTTATACAAAAAGATGAAATGAAGACAACACCATATCATTAGCTTATCGATAGACTTTATTCAAGTAACGCCAATAGGGTCCATTTATAATAACCAAAAAGAAGAAAATCTCTGCTCTGGGATCCCATGTTGCAGTTAGTTGGTAAGGCTCTTTAATAGTTTTAGCACATGTCAGAATCAGTGGGAGGACTTTAGAAAAGCATTTTTAAAAACATATAAAGTACAACTACAAGAGACTCTGATTCAGTTAAGTATTAGGAGTGGCCTGAGAATTTATTTTCAGCGAATCATTATCATGAGATGATGCTGAGACTACACCACACTTTGAGAAGCACTGCTCTTTAGTCTTCTCTAATTTACAATGGTTCAAAATTAACAATTTTGAACTCAACAGGCCAGTTGCTTAGTAAAATCTTTTTTTATTTGAGTTTGATGTTTTGTCATGTCTAGTTTCAGGTTATTTATTGGGGGAAGGTCAGAGGGATCTATCCTTGTCATTAGGCCTGTTTTTTCTAATGAAGAAGATGTTAATTTGGATCACATTTTTCCAGCAGATTCTAACAGTTTTCTTCTCTATATAATTGCTATTTTATGCTTTCTAATTATTTTATGGAGATATGAGATTTTATAAAATATTGACAACACTAAAAACTTCTTATGAATTTTTTTTTACAGACTATATCGTCCACTGATGAGCTTTACCTAAATCATTTATTAATATATATGCCAAGCAATGTTTTTCTATTCCATCATTTCTGCACATTTTGGGGTGGAATTATAGTATATAGAAAGTATTTTTGCTTTTATTTATTTATATCCATATAAATTGATGCATTTTATTATTTTATACTATAATCTTTATACTATGCTGTTAATACTATAGTATTAAATAAATAATATCAGGATTTTTTATATTCAGATTATTCCAGATTTAGCCAATTTGGTCCCCTTTAAAGGAACTCCTATATTTTTGACATGTTTCAGCCGTTCTTTGAGCATGAAATTACTTTCCAGTACAAGGTGCCCCAGTCTTCTCTTACATTTTCTTCATCCAGCTCTCTTAGCCACTTTTTTCCAAGAAGCTATTGCTGTTTTAGTGGAAAAGGTTCTTAGAAACCAATATCTTGGTCCTGTGTGTGTTCATTTTCACTTCTGTGTTATAATTTTTAGGCGCTTTCAGCATACTGGGCTATAAAATATATCTATATTTTTGACTTTGTCTATCAAATTGATCCCTCTGATTTCAATGTAATAACCACAGGTCTTCTTGTTTCCGCGTAATTTCACTTCTCAAATGGTGTTAAATATGGGTCTCAGATTTTGCTTAGCATCTCATTTTTAGAATACATAGAAAGTAGTTTTAACAGCAAAATTATACCATCGTCAAAACTGAACATGCTAACTAAAGTTTTAAAATAATTACAGTTCTTATAGTCTTTTATCTTGTCTATAAACAAAATATATATACCAAAGTTACATGGGTTAGTTCTACTTTCACTAATGAGAAACACAGTCAGCACTGCTCATACTCTGTGTTGGATATTATCCTGTTTATCTTTTTCTTGGAAGGGGTAAAATATTAACATAGTTCCAAAGATCAATGTCACACTAAAAAAATGTGCTTAACAATTGCTTTTCCCAATCCATCCAATCTCATTCCCATCCCCCTTACTTCCTTAGTTTTACAGTCTACAATTTCTATGTTTTTCTTTGTAAAATAAGCAGTTTTATGCATATTTTTATATTCCCCTATCATTCATACACAAACTTTAGAAAAGTAGAAGTAATTTTTGCATTTTTAAAAAATCACTCCACATCACTTTATAAAGATCCTCCTGTTTTTTTACATCTACCTAGTACACCCTTGAGAAAATGTACCTTAGTTTCTTCAGAGAATCTTCTAATATAGGCCTTTAAGATTTTTATTTTTTGATATTTTACAACTACAAATACTGCTCAATGGAATAAATTTGCACATATGTATTCTTGTATAGGTTAGATTACTAGAAGCAATTTGATATGGAAACATAAAAACATGCAGTTTTCTTATATACTGCCAAATAACCCCTCTGTAATGGCCACAACAATTTGTCCTTCAGCAATGTTTCTGAGAGCCCATATATCCACAGTCACACCAACTTCTATATTAGGGTTATTTATATTTTTGCCAGTTTGGTAAAAGAGTAATGGTGTCTCAGTGCAGTTGTGTTTTACTTTCTCTTATTATGATTAAAGCTGAACTTCACCATTCTTCTATGTAAGAACAATTTTATTTACTATTCTTGAATTTCCCAGGTGTACTAGCATATCCTCTGTATAGTGGATGTAGCGGCTTCTTAGATTTCCCTTCTCGGGATCCACTGTTCCAGCTGCTGGCAGTGTTGACAGATGAGAGCAGCTCTCAGATGAATCCTGTTCCAGGGTTTTTTTTTATTTTTATTTTTTTCAGTCAAAGGGAGATGTGGTCAAAATCAAATACCTTCTTTGGTGCTAACCTACATCCAAAGACTGGTGGATGTAGGTGAATAGAGGCACAGGACTCCTTGGCTGAAGATTGGGCATCTCTAAAGCCTCATCTCAGCTCCAGGACTCCCTGAAGAATCGGTTAAGGCCTATATTGCTTCACAGTTCCATACTTCCTTTAGCACTTTTTCCTTCTTTTTCTCTCTAGCAGGTGTTGACCCAGAAGCACTCCTTCTGAAATGTCGTAATGCAAATCTCCTCATCTACATCTAATTCCTGAGGAACACAGTCGAGGGCAACCTTCAAAGGATGGTATCTTTGGATCTCCTTGTCCTTTTCCTACAGCTCTAATTAATCTCTTTTGCCTCACTGGCTCAACTCTGTAGTACAATACTGAACACTAATAATGAGAGTGGGCATTCTTGTCTTTTTCCTGATTTTCCATTAAGTGAAATGATGGCTTTATGACCACCATGTATATATTTACATATATTACATGTATTCATAGTAAAAATCATTACATATATTCATAATAAGAAAATATCCATTCATTTCATTCTTATTTTATTGAAGTTCTAAATAATTAATGGATGTTGAACTTTGCTAAAGTTATTTTCAGTATTGCTCAGAGATAATCACATGGTTTTAGATCTACTACTCAGATGCATTATGTTAATAGATACCTAACATATAACCAATTCTGAATTCTGGAGAAATTTCACCCTACTAATGCTGTATCTCTTAAAAATGTTTGTGAGATAATTGCTGTTTGTATTGTATAGAGTATTTCTGTTTAGATTTTATAAATAATACAATAATTTTGTATTTTTGTATTCTGTAATTTTGTGAGATACTTTTTGTTTCATGTTTATCAGTTTCCAATATCAATGTATATTTTCTACCTTTTATTTTTGATGAAACTTCCTTTTCTCCATTTAGATTTATTAATTGTTCTGCTCTTTCCATCTGTCTTACTTCCTTCTTAGTACTTTCTTTTCATTTATATAATTTTGTTTTTATTGTCTTTTGAGTTCAGTTATTACCACTCTTTCATTTAGAGCTGATATAAACATTTCAGTGTATGAATATCCCTCTGAGCATTGTTCAGATGCTTGTGGTATATGCTCAAGGAAAATCACTACTTGCGGTACTCGAAATTACTTGTCTACTCAATAGTGATCTACTAAACTTTTCTTTTAGCTCTGCTAAAGGTACAGAATATGTATGGTCTCTTTTGTTTTTGTGGTTGTTTTATATAATTTTTGGAATACCAACGGAGATATTTGTATTTATGCTAGTAGCAAAACTATCTGAGCATCCAAATATTTTATGAAATATGGTATTAGGGATGAATTAACTTTATTAAAATCCATGGAAGTATACACATATGATATATACATTTTACTGTATGTTTTATAATTACATTTAAATAGCTTACCATAAAAGGGAAAGAAAAACAACATTTTGTATTATGGAATTTAGAGCAAGAGTCTAATAGGGAGATGGTTGTAATGGTGAAGTCAGCTGATCATACCAAAAGATACGATGGTGATAATGGGGTTACAAAGAACTATGTGGATTCATATCATATTTGGATATAGAGTGGACAGAGTTTGGTAATGAATTGGATGTATGCAATGAGAAAAATAATTATTTCTCTATTTTATTAAATGGATTGTGTTCATTTAAGTATTTAATTATTATTATTATTGTAGTGCTGGGTCTTGAACCTAGGGCTTCATGCATACTAGGTGGGTGCTCTCCTCAGAGCAAATTCCCAGCCCCTGATTTAAATTGAAGATGGTGGAGATAGTTGTTTTGAACAGAAGAGATATAGGTAGAGATGTGAAGAGTGGGCAATAAATAAAAGAAAAACTGAAGAGTGAGCAAAATATTACAATTCAATTAATATTGAATATATGTTAAACATCTATAATGCCTTAAGGAAAACAAAGAGCTATTATAAGAAATTAGGTTTTAAACCAAGCGAGCATCCAAGATCAGCTGTACATTATGCATTTTAGAACCTCCATTAGGAAGTTCATCACTGAGTTAAGATATAAATACTCAGATTGGTATTAATTCAACAGATACATTTTGAGCTAGATGTGCACACAACGAATGGGACACATTTGGAAGCTCTCCTGTTTTGGATCCCTGATGTTAAACTACAGACTAAGAACACTACCCTCTCCTGGCATCATCTGTGCTGGGATTCAAAAGCAGTATGAGATTGGAGAATCTTAGCCTCCAGCTTGATTCCTTAACTTCAGAGATTTGGTTAGAAAGACTTGTATTTCCCCAGGTGCGCCCAAGTGATGACATCTAAGACTCATACTAGAGCTTTCTCATGTGATATATCTTTGGTCTTGGATTCTGATCCACCACATCTTTAGAGCTTCATAGACACTTCAAAAGCCTACTGCTCTCTAGAAGACTAGCTTATAAGGAATCAGTCATGAAAAAGTGACTCTCATCTTTAAGAACTGTGCAACATGGTGAATCAGAAAGCATAGTGCTTACAGAGAAGTAATAATCTTATTTTTAGCTCAGAAGTCTTGAGGAGAGGGAAGCAAGAGAAAGGAAAATAGAGAGGGACATGAGAAGAGTATGTGCATATGGATATGTATATATGTGCGTGTGTTGTATATGTATAATTTATAATATATACATCTCTGACTCTAACATCACTTCAGAAATTAGGGAGTAAACTTGAATCAGCAGGCAAAAGCATGGGTCTATAAAACAGAGAAAGCAAAATTAAGGCAAAAAATAATTTGGCAAATGCGCCAAGTTATTATTATTTTCAAAAGCTAAACAAAGGGTGGGGAGAGAAAGAGCTAATGACTAAAATCCCACCTATGGAATGGAAGAAAGAACATGATTTTAACATTTTCATGGGCTGACACAAAATATTTTTACATTTCAATTTGTATTGTTTTTATTGTTCTTTTCACATCATTTATGTAGATTGTCATCATGTTGTTAGTTGGCTAGCTGAAGCCCACTGGTGTCCATTAACATTTCACCTAACTGCTTTTGTTGCATTGGATATCTAAATTCTGTTCTTTTGAATAATAATAAGAAAAAACCCTTTCAATGTCTGTCTTTAATTTATATAATTTCTCCTGAGATAACATCAGGTGTTCAGGCAAAGAGCCAGATCTGCAATTTCTGCAGAGCTCTGCAAACGATGTCCAAGCAGGGAAGGGTTAGATTTGTTAGACTTGATCTAAAATCATGAGAATGTTCTGACCTCCTGAAAAGGAAATCCAGGTTTTAAATAGCAACTTTTTGAGAAAATTTTATTCAAACGCTATTTTAAGAAGTTTAAAAATAAAATTTTATTCTGCAATAAGATATATTGTGTAGGAAGAAAGAAATAATGAGTATTAAATTGACAACTGTAAATTTTGCCTTTTTTTGGTAATGAAGGTTGAACCCAGAGGCATCTGGCATTCTACCTCTGAGCTACACCCCCAGCCCTATTTTATTTTATAGTTTGAAATAGGGTCTCGATAAGTTGCTGAGGCTGGCCTTGAAACTACAATCTTCCTGTCTCAGCCTCCCAAATACTGGGATTACAAGTGAGTGCCATCACAACCAGCTATAAATTTTGTATTTTGACTCATGATATACTGTTCTTAGTATTTATGCAGAAAAGAAGCATTCTGAGATTAAATAAAAACTTAGGTTCCCATTATGTTACAATTATTTTCATGTATGAGTTTCTGTCATAAGCAGTGTGCACTCTTTGACCTTTAATCCCTCCCTTCCACCACATCTCTTCCTATGCAACAGTGTGAATATACTACGGAACACTCATTCCCTGATAGGGCCCACTCCATGTTCTGAGCATGCTGCTCTTTCTGAGACAGTAGGAAAACCCTTATTGCTTCAGAAGAATGCCTCATCCATCATGTCACCGATGCGACTTTTAAAATTTCAGTCCATGATTAAGTTGAACTTCATAAAATACAAATATCCCTGAAAAGGATAACACAAAAAGTTTAAATGAATATTTCAAGCTGTAGTATGAAATCAATTTGAATTTCTTTCCGAGAGCAGAGGCTAACAAGTGAAGAGGGAAAGGGAAAGATTATAAAATCACTAGTTGTCTAAGGAATAAGGGGAATCACTTGGGAAGGAAAGGAAAACTCAAAAAAGAATTTAAGCAGGTCCAAGACTGACTTCTCCTACCTTCAGTTTTAGAGACCACAGAATGTGGAAAGATCCAGTCATAATTTTCTTGGGGGTGATGACTAGCCATAGTTTTTAGTAACCAAAGCAGTGATTCCTATTTTATAATACCTTTGCCATAGAAATATTACCAGATGAAAATACAGATCCAGCAATCAGAGAAAGGTTAACTCTTTAGATGAAGAGAGACTTTAAAATGTGGAGAGATGCAAATAAGAAGGAATTTAAATTGTGCAGTGGTTTTCTCCCTTCACTGTTGTTGAGTTCGATGCACATCAAAGTCAGGAATGCTATCTTCTGTCCTTCATTCTCATATCTAAAATGATTACACTTATATGTCATATCTAACAGAGTCAAGTTGTTAAAGCAGAGAGCAGAATGATGGTTGCTAAGAACAAGAGCACAGGAAAATTGGAGTTGCTAATCGACAGATAATATGTTATCATAAACTTAAAAGTTTGTTAAGAGAGCAGGTCTCATGTTAAGTGTTCTTCCTACAGCACAATAAATAAAAATATTTTTGAAAAAAGGAGAAAATTCAATGTCATTAAAATGCCTTTTGAAGGACTACTTAAGTGTCTATAGAGTAAGCAGTTAGTGTCTGAGGTAGTGTATAAAACCTTTATGCAAAATTCAACTCACTATATTATCGCATTCAATTTAATCCCTACAAGCAACCATTTTGCATAGATACTCAAGTTGTGTTTTTATAAGTTTCTTTTGATTGCATATCAAATAGACACAATATAAATAATGTTTTTAAAAGAGACTAATGGATCAGAGGATTAGCTTATTTACTTGAAATCCAACCAATTTGGATTAAACCTCTAAATGTATTATAAAGTTTTGTTGAAGTCCACTGACCTCTACTTAGATGTTCACATATTGGGTAGCTTAGAGTATGAGGTACCAAACTTAATCTCCTAATAAGAAATGGTAAATCAAAGGGTTAAGGAGTCTGGCCCCTATACCTGATCCTGAGGGACACGCATCTCAGCTCTCAGGATCCTGACACTTCCCCATCTATTCTGAAGTTTCCTCTCCACCTCAGGAGTCCCCAGGTGGCCTTGAGGTTGGCTACTTTGTAGCATTAATCTTGCATTTTTACTTTATCCATGTGAAGCCTACCTTTTAGCTGGAGAGTAAAAATACCCAGCACATTTTCTAATCACTGAATTTGCACTTAGGAGATCTATGTCATAGATTCTAAATATATTAATTATCCTATTCCAGGTCATATCTGATCACTTTATGATGCCATGTAGTAGTATGATACTCGATGCCAAATCCCATATATCAAAGCTCTAAGTTCTGGTTTATCCTGCTCGTGTTATTTTATACATCCTGGAGTCAATGCCATGCTATTTTATTTATGACAGCTTTATAATATGCTTTTATATCCTGGAAAACAAAATCATTTACCTTGAACTTCTTCTGCAAGAATGAATTATTCTGGACTCTTAATTCTCTTAATCATCTTGTAAATTTCCACATAATCATGTAAACAGTTGAAATTTTGAATGGGATTGCATTTCGATTTGGATTTAGAGATATTTTGATATCTTTATAATTTTGAACCTTCAATTCATGAACATCCACTATATATTAATTTTTTTTTTTTTGCGGTATAGGGGATTGAACCCAGGGGCATTCTATCTCCGTGCTACACCCCCGGCCCTATTTTTTATACTTTATTTTGAAACCGGGTCTCACAAAGTTGCGGAGGGCCTCACTAAGGAGAGAGAGAGCGAGAGAGCTGAGGCTGGCCGTGAACCCAGATCCTCCGGTCTCCACCTCCCAAAGTACTGGGATTACAAGCGTGCGCCACCACGCCCGGCTTATATTAATGTTTTAGAGTATTTAATACTTTCAAGATTTGTGTTAACATCTTTTTAAAAATTCCTGATGTTGAATTTTAAGCCTACTCTTCTTTCTTGATAACTTTCATCAGATAAAATCCTTAACTAAATTTAAACTCTGTTCGCTATCAATTACACAGTCATTTTCTGTTTCATTAATATATACCCTATTTTTATGTTTTCCTTGTATTTTGGGAGTTTAATTTTCTGAGCTTTTTCTTTTATATGTTAATTTTTTTTTTTTTTTTGCGGTACCGGGGATTGAACGCAGGGGCGTTCTACCTCCGCGCTACGCCCCCGGCCCTATTTTTTATACTTTATTTTGAAACCGGGTCTCACGAAGTTGTGGAGAGCCTCACTAGGTAGAGAGAGAGAGAGACTGAGAGACGGAGAGACAACGAGAGAGCTGAGGCTGGCCATGAACCTGGATCCTCCGGTCTCCGCCTCCCAAAGTACTGGGATTACATGCGTGTGCCACCATGCCCGGCTCTTATGTTAATTTTTAATTTTTTTTTTTTTTTGTGGTACCGGGGATTGAACCCACGGGCATTCTACCTCCGCGCTACGCCCCCGGCCCTATTTT
>PVJS01039203.1:0-19012 GCA_004027185.1 Glis glis
CCTGGTACCTCAAAAAAAAAAAAAAACCTGCATAAATTAAGAAACGGATACTCAGAGAGGTTAAGTAATTTGACCAAGGTCGCACAGCTAGTAAACAACAGAGCCAGGACACCTTGGGGGCTCTTGGGCTGAGGCAAGACCAGGTCACTTTTGCATGTGACGGGATGGCTCTGTGCCTGTGGCTGAGAGGGTGGGCAGAAGGCAGAGTGAGGGGACTTGTCAGGAGGGAGTCATGATAACCAGGGGGTAACGACGGGCCCTGCGACAAGGTCAAGCCCCTGGCTGGAGAGAAGTTGGAGAGGTGGTGTGGAGGCCTTGCTGCAGGTGGCTGTGGGGGAGGGGGTCTGGGATGCCCCCAAAGTGAGGGGCTGCGAGGCTGGGGCAGAGCGGTGCCACCCCGATGGGGGGGCTCGGAGAGACACAGGCCCGGAGCGGGCGGGGTGGAGAGAGTGAGTTTGGGCCCCTCGTTGGAGGTGCCTGTGGGTCACCCAGGTAGAGACGGTTAAGGGCAGCTGTGCACACGGGCCTGGCGCTCAGCAACCCGGCCAGAACAGGATTCATGCGGACAGAGTTGGCGGTTCACCAAGGGGCGCCGGCGGGGCTAGGGGAATGTCCACACTGTCATGGTAAGTGAGGAAAGCAAAATTCAGAACTGTATGTGCAAGTTAGTCCTGATTTTTCAGAATTGAAAAATAATAATCTGATGAGTCAGATTATTACAGTGACTTGTTTTGAGTGATGGGATCATGGGTCACGGTGTGTTGGGCAACTCTCTGGTGCTATCACAAATACCCAAGAAAATCAGCTTATCAAGAGAAGAGGTATGTGTTGATTGCGTGTGTGGTCGGCCTTTTGGTCTATGGCGAGACAGTGCATCATAGTGGGAGCATGGGTAGAGCGGCACCTCTCCCCTTTGAGGGAAAGGAAGGGGCTAGCATTCCACTGCCCCCTGGAGGCCACATCCCCAGTGACCTAAAGACAGCCTACTCAGCCCCACCACCTCCCAGAACTGCCTTTAACACATGGATACTTGGGGGACACTCAAGATCCAAAACGTAGCAAGTGGTCTTTGTTTCCTTCTTTATAGTTCACTGTTCATTCAAAATTTTCCCAGCAAGCATAATTGTCTTCCATAATCAGATGTATGTACATCTATAGGTATTCTGCTCTAGTCACTATCTCTGGGAATAAATTGCCCCATGTACTCCTGGCAGAAATGGGTATCCCTTTCATGTCCTGAGCCCTTCTTTTTGGGGTGCATAACCTGAACTGTGGGAGGGTCCAAGTCATGGTCATCCTGGTATCCTCAGCTGCAGCCCAGGAGAGGAACACACAGGCAGATTATAAATGTTAGCTGACATCTGGCATGGTGGTGCACATCTGTAATCCCAGTACTTGGGAGGCTGAGACAGGAGGATCGCAGCCCTATTTTTTTATTCTTTATTTTGAAACAGGGTCTCGCTAAGTTGCGGAGGGCCTCACTAAGTAGCTGAGGCTGGCCGCGAACCTGGATCCTCCAGTCTCAGCCTCCCAAGTACTGGGATTACAAGTGCAGCACCACACCCAGCAATCCAGGGGTATTATACCTCTGAGCTAACCCTCAGTCCTTTATTTTTTCATCTTGAAACAGGGCCTCGCTAAATTGCTGAGGCTGGTCTCGAACCTGCAATCCTCCTTTTTTGCTTGCCGGCCACCAGGTCAATATTTTGGGCCCTTCTACATACTCCCACCATAATGTGCCAGCTCAACACAGGCCCAGAGCAGTGGGGCCAATCCATCATGGACTGACACCTCCCAAACTGTGAACCAAATACAACTTTTCTCCTATAAGTTCATTGTCTCTGGTATCTTGTTATAGTGACAGAAAACTGACTGATGCAGATACCAATTTTCAAAACTAATTGAATCAAGTACTGTTTGAAGAGAATAGAGAGAATAGAAAAACAATTTTGAAAAAGAAAAAAGTTTAAGGACTCACACTACCTGAGTTCATGACTTACTATAAAGCTACAGTAATTGAGACAGTGTGGCATGTGTAGGAGATAAACACATAAATCCGCGGAATGTGAGACAGAATTCAAAAGAGATCTATATATAATTAATTAAGTGATTATTAATTGATTATTCATTTTCACTAGAGCTGCAAAAGTAACTCAATGGAAGAAGAAAGATCTTTTCAATAAATAGTGATGAAACAACCATTTCCATATATAAAATAAAACATACTTAGCATCGTATATAAAAATTAACTTGTGGAAATCTAACTCATGTCAATTTGTGTAAAACCTACGGCCACATTGAACCATGCCTGTTGAGTTATATGCTTCTGCTGAAATTGCAAGACATGTTGGAAATCCTTGTCAAGACACCACAATGTCACCATCCTGTCCTAAGACTTGGCTCTTTATCTTCCAAATCTTTGCTCTCTTTCTATCTAGCTCCTTTCAGTCCAAATGAAATTCTTTGAGCCCCTGGGCCTGTTGGCTTGTACTTATTTGTGTGACTAAGTACCCAGCATTTCAGATGGGCAGGAACCCAAGGAAAACAAATTCTGCTTTAACATTAGGTACAGAGGACTCTTTGCATAAAGTATTTTCCATTTTAGATAGAAGCTGGGAGGTGGGGGACAGGCTGATATGCAGGTGTGCTTCTTACCAATTAGCACCTTGCTACTTTTAATTCCGCCTTTTCCGTGCAATTAGGTTTGCTTGGCGTGGGGCCGTGGCTGGCAGGAGGAAAGTGAAAACCGTGGGTGCTGATGCGACTGGGGGGAGAGGTGTGTGTCTAAGAAACCCGGCCCTCACTGTAAAGTGACTTGGGCCAGAGGCCCTGTCTTGTTGCTATTTGTTTTATTTTATTTTGTTTCAGGCCCTGTCTTGTTTTTTGTTTTGTTTTAGGCCTATTTTGTTGTTGTTTTATTTTGTGTCAGGCCCTGTTTTGTGGAGAATTTAGCAGGAATGCTGTCTGGATACTGGCTGAAGGTCTGGAATCTCAGAATTCCCACAGACTTCTGAACACGAACCTCCGGGTTCAATATTCACTAGGGCTCAGACATTGAGGCTCAGACCTAGGTGCTGAGACTCCAGCCTCAGTTTCCAATCTTTCGCTGCCTCCTTGGTAGCCAGCCAAAACCTCTCAGCACGCCTGAAGTGCCTGGTCAAGTGCTAAGAGGTGCAGCTGTACCCCCACAATAGGAGCATGTCTGCACCCCAGGTTGATGGCGAAAAAAGGGTTTGTGCATGTATGTTGATCTTTACTGGAAGCTTCTATATTTAAAAGGACTTAGTTGAAACTTTGTGCATGACTACATCACTTTTTTTTTTCTAAATAATGTTCTCTGCTACTGGCAGGAGGGGAGAGTAGAGTGGGAGGGGGGTGGAGAAGATGAAAACTTGCAATATGGAAAAAAACTTGCAATATGGAAAAAAAACTTGCAATATGGAAAAAAACTTGCAATATGGAAAAAAACTTGCAATATGGAAAAAAAACTTGCAATATGGAAAAAAACTTGCAATATGGAAAAAAACTTGCAATATGGAAAAAAGTGTCCTATTCATCACTTGTCACATGTGGAAAACAAATACGCACATGTCCAGGGTGTGTGTGTGTGTGTGTGTGTGTGTGTGTGTGCACGTGTGTGTACGTGTGTGTGAAGAAAACCTACTGTTATAATTTGAACCTGGAATGTTCCCCAAAGGCCCATGTGTTGAAGGCTTGGTTCCCAGCCCGTGGCGCAATGGGGAAGGTGCTGGAACCTTTAGGAGGCAAGGCTTAATTGGAGGAAGTTAGGATTTGGGGGTGCAGCCTTGAAGGAGATATTAGGACCCCAGCCCCTCCCTTCCTTCCTTTTTTCCTTCTTTCCTTCCTTCCTTCCTTCCTTCCTTCCTTCCTTCCTTCCTTCCTTCCTGATGAGGTAGAATAGAAGAGATAAAATTTTAGGTAGAAAGGAGACAAATTGGGAAGGAAAGGAAAATATAGTTTTCAAAATCTAAAACCCTTAGCTTCACCCTGCAGGGCTTGCCGGGGACTTGCCCAGAGAAGCCAGGCCCATATCTTTAAAATCACAATGGGCGAGCTTCACATCTAAAATTCCTGAGGTGATCAGAACTACTCTTGCCTCAGTTTCCTGGGGGAAGGATCCCAGGAAAAAGTTACACCTTTTGTTAGAAAAGCCCTGTACCCCGGCTTCAGCCTCCAGGGGTCCCTGGGAGTCCTATGTCAACACCTTTGGCAAACTTCAAAGAGGAGCCTCTGCCATCCCATGGTGCCTCTGGTCAGCCCCTCTCGAGTGTGCCCTATAAGAAAAGATTGAAAAAGATACGAGTCTCCTTTTTGTCTCTGAGCAGCCACACTCAGGCCTCTCTCTCTCTGTGCCTCTCTGAGCCCCTTTCTTCTGAGGCTCTCACACCCTTGAGATGGCCTGCGCCTCCCTTGAACGTGTATCCCCACCTTTCTTGAATTAAGCCTATGCCTTTATCTCTGACTGGCGTGTGCTGAAATTCTTTTCAACTCAGAAGCCAAGAACCCACGAGAAGTCATCGTGTCTTCCTGTGACCCACCCACCCTTCCTTCCTTCCTTCCTTCCTTCCTTCCTCCCTCCTCCCCCTCCCTTCCTCCCACCTCCCCCTCCCTCCCTCCCTCCCTTCCTTCCTTGTTGTTGTACTGGGGATTAAACCTAGGGGCATACTACCTCCGATCCACATCCCCAGCCCTATTTTTTTTTTAAACAGTCTCGCTAAGTTGTTAAGGGTCTTGCTAAATTGCTGAGGCTGTCTTTGAACCTGCAATCCTCCTGTCTCAGCCTCCCAGGTACTGGGACTACGGGTGTGCACCACCACACGCGGCTTCTTCCTGTCTCTTGTTCCTGCCAGGAGGTGAGCAGCTTCCTCTGCCACATGCTCCCACCAGGACGTGCTTCCTCTCCACAGGTCCAGGAGTCACAAGGTCAATTGACGGTGGGCTGAAACCTCCGAAACGCTGAGCCAAAAGAAACCTTTCCTCTTTTCAAGTTGATTTATGTCAGGTGTTTGTTACAGTAACAGAACGCTGACTAATGCACCTAGTCTGGGTCTGGCACATTGTAGAAGCTCCGTATGTGGTGGTGGTTGTCTTTAGGCAGGAAAGGGAACCGTGAAGACAATAGGTTGAGGGAGGCTTTGGGGAACATGTACTCGGCGGGGACTTTTTCTTATTGTTACTAGTGAGAGAAACAACCTGAACCAGTTTATGGAAAGGAAGAAAGGAATGAATGGAGGGAGGAAGGAAGGAGGAGATGAGGAAGGGAGGAAGGGAAGGAGGGAGAGAGGGATAGAGGGAGGAAGGGAGGCACTGATGGCTTATGCAGTTGAACTGTTTGGGCGGGTGAAGATGGAACGAGACATTCTCTTTCCATTTTCCTTTCTGCCCTCCTCTGCTGGTTGGCATCTTACTCTGTGAGGTGGGAACTTAGGCCATTCGTAGCTTTAGGCTTACAAACTGCAGCCTCAGGGTCAAGGAGGCTTTCCCGCAAGCCCCGTCAGAGGCCTCTGGGAAGGCCCTGGTCATTCCAGTTTAGCTCAGGGAGAGCAGCCAACGGGCCTGGCTGGGGCCTCAGAGCCGCTCTTGCTCAGGGTGGGAGGGTTCTGGGATTTCAGCCTCCCCAGCATCACAGGGGTGAGTGTGGAGGAACTGGCCTCTGGAAAAGTGGGGTGGAGAGCAGAAAAATGAGACCTACCTTGTGTCTCCCTGGTGAACACGGCTCCTTAGTGGGGCCCCGGGAGCCAGGGTCTGGACGTGGGAGTTGAGGGGGGCTGTATCTAAGCAGGGGGCAGCAGACAGACTGTGGGGCACCGTCGCGGTAGAGGGCAGCATATTCAAAACACCAGTGCTGATTTCTTTGTAGTAACACCTGTGCTTCACCACCTCAGCATTTTCAAATGATTCTGGATGTGTTTCGGGCATTCCCAAAGGCAACAGCAGAGGCAAATCCTCTGCCCCTGACTTCTGGGCTCTCCTCCTGGCCGGGGACCTTGGAGGACTCGGGAGCTCCTGGAGGAAGCCTGCGTCCTCTGCTCATCGTATTCCAGGTTTTAGAAGTTTCTGTGCCTTGTAGGGTGTTTGTTTCTTTTTTTTTTTTTTTTTTTTTTTTTGGCGGTACCGGGGATTGAACCCAGGGGCGTTCACCTCCGAGCTACACCCCTGGCCCTATTTTTATCCTTTATTTTGAAACCAGGTCTCACGAAGTTGCAGAGGGCCTAACTAAGTAGCTGAGGCTGGCCGCAAACCCGGATCCTCTGGTCTCCGCCTCCCACTGAGTTGCCTTCAGATCACTCCCCAGGTAGAGGCAGGCACAGGGCCGTGTTAATTCCAAGCAGAACTCTTTCATCTAACGTGATTAGATTCTGCCTTGTTAGATTGCCTCTGCCTGTCAAGAGCGCCTTGGATTCTGATTTGTTTGGCTAATGTGTTTATTTCTCCTCATCCACAAATTTAATAAATGCTCTAGGTCTTCATCCGATTATCAATGCAGGTGTTGGCGGGACTACAAACAGCGCCTGCAATCTCCTCCGTGGTTCAACCAGGCCTTGTCACAGTCGAACAGCTCATTCCAAGTCCTAACCACCCATACCCAGATTTGTTCACAGGAAAGCCTCCATGAGATGTGCAGATCACACACATTTCTCTCATCCAACAATCAAGAAAGGAAATGGGCTTCAACTGTGCAGCTGGTGGGCAGGTTCCTGTGTGCAAAGGGATGGTTCGCATTGTGACTTGCGCCAGCCTCCCAGGAGCAGAATTCTGGAAAAGGATCTGAGAGAGCGCAATGCAACCTTCACCATGCAAAGGAGGCCAGTAGCCAAGGTCGTAGAGGGAGGGGGACAGAGGCGCGTCGTAGCAGTCAGAGATCTGATGTTGAAAACGGGAGGACACAGGGATTCGAGAAACCACCAGAAAGGTCACATGAATGTTTATTACATAGAAAAGAGGGAAAGGAAGAAAAGATTTCCAAAGCCATATTTCCAAGGATAAAAAAACCCCACAAACTGAGAATGCTAAAGGGGGGTCATGCTTTATCTACTTGGAACAGGAAGGTGTGTGTATGTATAAATATGCACATGGAGATATGTACACGGGCCTTATTGTCTATGTGGCATTTTCCAGAACGTATACATCGACGCTGCTGAGGGAGGGCGTTTAAAGCTGGCAGAAGGCTGGAGGAGCTGGAACGCTGCTCAGCACCGACAGGGTGCTGGAGGCCCCGGCGCAACAGCCTGCAGCAGGCTGCCTGGCTCAGGCCCAGGGCTCTGGGAAAGCTAAACTGCAGGCAGACTGTGCCCCAAAGTTTGGGCCAGGGCAAGTCTGGAAGCTTCCTAGGTCCCTGACATCAGAAGCTTTCTACCAAGAAAGACTCCAGTCTTTGGGATGGACTGGGAATGCCCCCTGGGCAGGATTGGGGTGGGGTGGGCTCCTCATGGGTCTGGGCAGAAGTGGGACAAGAAATCCCCGGGAGATCAGAGGAAGTACTGTCTGAGAACAATGAAAATGTGCACCAGTTATTTTAGCAGAAAGAAGAAACTCAAACAAAGCCAACCACGGCATCAAGATACTGCAGTTCACGACACAGTGCTCATCTGTATCTACATTCCGTGGATACACACAGAACCGGCTGCCTTGCTTTTACATGTGTTGTTTTAAAATATGGCGCTACATATAGCAGCATGGAACTTAGCTTATGACAAGGGACAGCCACGGGTCCCATGGGCCCACAGCGCCTGTCCTGGCCTCCATCACCCTTCCTCCCCGCTTGAGATATCCCTCCTATTTAGTTCTTCACTGGATGCTGGGGCAGGTGGGTGAGTTGTAGGAACAGAAAGAGGTCTCAGAAGAGAGGACTGTCTGATGCCCTGGAGGAACCCCAGAGAGAGGACACTGCCACCTCTTCTCTGGGCAGAACCCCCCCCCAAAGAAGGCCAAGCTGGGGTGTGGGGGATGAGCACAGCCAGGATTGGTGGGGTCGGGGTGCTGAGCCCACGGGCCCAGGAGGAAGAACTGCATAGGCCAGGGAGACAGGAAACAGTGTGCACATCTAGGTGGGGTTTGGGGGGCATGGTGAGGGCAGATAGCGCCATCAGCCACAGCCCACCCTGGAAGGGGAGGCACGGGACCCATGGAGCTAAGTCCCATCCTGGGTCCCCAGGGAGAACCTGTCCTGCTTTACCCAGCCATGGAGGGGCTGCGAGTGTATGAGTGTGCATGTGAGTGTGTGTGCCTCTTTCCACTTGGGGTGAAAACGCAGCAGGGACTGCACTGTGGAGTCCAGACCAGCCCGGCTGGTTGGCATTTTGGCGAATCCAAGCAGAGAAGTAGAGGGATTGGGGACCGGAGGTTTCCCATCTCAATCCAAACCAAGAGACTTTTCAACCTGTACCAGAAACTCAGGACAGATGTGCGTGGGGACCTTGGGCCCTTGGACAGCATCGGGATTCACCCAAAAAAAAAAAAAAAAAACGTTTCTGGTGGGGGTTTGGGTTTGCATCTTAAAGAGCCAGTTGGTGCTCCCGCCTCCCGCCGTGAGCACATCTGGCCTTTGATGTGCCGCTCCTGGGGTTTCGCTCCTGGGGTTTCGGCCTCACTGTGCCCTGAGAGCAGGGTGTGGGGCAGGGTAGGGGCCTTCTGTATCCTTCCCAGGAGACTTCTGTTTGCTTCACCTGTTACTTCTGAGGGGACAAGGACCCTTCCAGAGGATTCTCTGGGCACCTGGGCCCCCTTTTCTGGACAGGGCTGTGAGGACTTCCATGGCTGCAGCTTACCTTGCCCTCCAGCCACACCTGGCCACTCAGGGCTGGGCATGGCTAACTTTCTGGAATCTCGGTTTGACATCTGAAAACTCAGCATCGGGGTCTCCCCCACCTAGGCTGTCGGGAAGGGGTATAGGAGATAAGATGCTCTGTGTGGGCCTGGGTAGAGGCCTAACATGCAGAGGCTGTCCACCGGGGCTGGACACGGGTGTGCACAGGCAGGGAACCAGGCTGCATGTCCCTTCCTTCTGCCCCTTTCGAGAGACTTGACCAAGGCAAGGCCAGCAGAGGGTGCCCCAGCCAGCAGCCGCCTGTGTCCTGCTGCCTGCGGGGCCCTGGCTTTTCTGGCCTGCTCAGCAGTTGCCACTATCTGAAGGACACACCAAGGCTGCAGGAGCCCTACTCTTGCTCCAGAGGCCCACTCTGGCTGGTGGGAATGGCGCTCTGATCGCAGTGTCACAGTGAGGTCCTGGGAGCATCTCCCTCACTATGTCCTCTGCATGCCTGCGATTCTTGCCCGTTGGCCCGCGGTCCGCAGGGTGCTCCTGCCGCACTGACCCAGGACAGGCCAGAACCTGAGCTGCACCTGCCCCTTCTGGACCATCAGCTGCACCATCGAGGTAAATCCTCGCTTCCTGTCACCAAAGGGCACGTGTCACCAAGCGTCGTCAGCACAAGCGCCCTGCTTTTCAGCTGGCTGGGGTTCCATAAATGAACCCTGGCCATCTTATGCTCCGTGTGGCCAGCTTGGGTCACTTGGAGTCAACTGGCCACTGTCTCTTATTCATTGATGACAACGCTCAGGCCACAGGCTTTTAGAGGACCGCCATTTGCAGCTGGTCCCACCCATGTGGCCACCCTTACTGACTCACTCTTAAGGAGATGGGGCATCCTGGTTTCTCCCACACCTTGCTTACCAGAGAGGGGACTTCCTCCCAGGCTGTGTCCCCCAGTGGAGACGAAGCCCTCAGGGGAAGAGAGGGGAGGAGAGGTAGCCTTCTAAACACTCAAAACTCCAGTATTAAGCCAGCCCACATTGGGGCTGACGGTGACACCTGCCACTTGAGAAAGCCCCACCGGCATCTGGATTGTCACTAACCACGCAACATAAATTGTTATCAGGGTGAAGGGCTGGGACCTGTTTGTCCCTCCTCCGAAGCTGTTTTATCTGATTCTAGGGCGGCTCTGTCTCTGAGGGCCTTTCTCGAGAGCAGTGGCCGGCCGGCCCAGAGACTGCTGCGTCCGCACAGTGGAAAGCTCTGGATTTCTGGATAGAATCAAATCTGATCCCATGCCTTTAAGCCACAGAGGGTTCTGAGCAGGAGAAAAGCAGCAAACGCTGGGCTGGGGCCGGAGAGAAGGGGCCACAGGAGTACATGGAGACTGCTAGGTGTTTCAAAATCACTGCCCAGCCCCAAGCAGCAACAAAAGAAAGACATTAATACTCATCGAAACTCAAGTGTGGACAGCGGGGGAAGACGGGCCAGGAGCAGGGAACCTGCCCAGAGTAGAGGCCAGGAGAGACTGGCCAGATAAATTAAAAAGCCCAGTGTGTGTGCAGGGGAGGGGGCCGGGAGCCCGGCACGGTGGGAGCTACTTCCTGAGCGCCCACGTCCAGTAGTGGGGAAGAGGGTCAGGTCCCTGCTCCAGCCCAGGGCCTCTGATAGACAAGAAAGCCCCTCAAATGGGACACAGTCTAAGGCTTCCAGCCCAGTGGGGTCAGGAACTGAGCTGTGGCCCAGTCCCACACGTTAGCACTTCGTGCGTTAGAAGGAGAATGCAAAGAAAAGAAAGCAGACGTGTGACTGTCCACCATCACTCTAACTGCGAAGCTCCTTTCTCTTAACTTCAGACTGGTACTCGCTCCCGTAGCCTGCACGCCTTCTGTTGGTTTCTCCCTCTACCAAGGATCTAACTCGAAAGGTCACTTACAGAGAGGCTGCCTAAAGGGGCCCGTGGTCCCTGTGCACCTGGAGGTGTAGCGCCAACAATTTCACTTTCTGAGGCACCTGTCTGCGGAGTAGGATTTTCAGATGGAGGCCCACCACCTCGTAACACTGTGCAATTCTGAAACTCCTAGAGCCACCATGGTAGGCTTCCCCCGTGGCTTATTCAGGGGCAAGATCTAATGAAATAGGTGAGGCTATTTACAGCTTGTATCAATCCCAATGAATCTGTCTATTCACGTTTCTCTGCAGAAATACCCATGTGCTTGTGGTGGGCGGGCTGTTCCAGACTCTACTGGGGCGTTAGGAAACACACGGAAAGTAGATCATATCATCTTTCTCAGATCCAAAATTTCTGAATTCAGTGACACATCTGGCTCCAAGGATTTCAGAAAAAGGAATGTGGACTCGAAATGGTATTAAACCTAACGAGGAAGGCGTTCAGCCCATGCCCACCTGCATCTCGGGCTGGTCATCTCCTGTATAAACATCTGGCAAGTCCAGCAATTTCACCCCAGAGATGGAGCTGCTGCCCTCCCTCCCAGGGAAAGAAAGGTCAAAACCCACCCAGGCATTAGATGTGAGTGGGAGGAGGCCAGGGTGTGGTCAGGCACCGCGGGGACTGGTGCTCTCCCAGGCCCTATCTGGCGGTGGGCACAGTAGACCTTTCCATGTGGGGCTGGTGACTGGTCATCCTCAACCTCACCCTGGTGCTGCCCCAGGAGACCACAGAGCAAACCCTAGGGAAGTGCCAGATGTTTGAGGCAGGAACCCAGAGAAAATGTCCTCCGCAGTCCTGCCCCCGCAGCAAGCCCTGGATCACCCAGACAGGGACCACTGCCACCCCACCCGGCAGCTCCGGAGTGCCCCTGCAGTGGGCAGTGGTCACTGCCAGGCAAGGAGGAGCCTTCGGGGGCATCCCGGCCTCTCCGTCAATGTGCCAGTGCCTACTGTGTTTTCCTGGGCAGGAGGAGGGGCTGGCAGCCCTCAGAGCCTGCTGAGAAAAGCAGATGCATTTTCAAAATAAATAATATTTCTAAAAATATCCCCTTTTCCACCCCAAATCTGGTAAACAGCAGAAAAGAACATATAAAGGTCCTTGCGCCCAAAGATGCTTGGTGCAGCCGTCACGGGGTCCCCGGACTTCCCTGGCCAGTTGTGTGGCTCACAGCTGCTGGGGGATGCCCTGCTCCTTGTACCCTGTGAGGAGGAAGCAGAGGAGAGATGGTTAGACCGGAGGTGCCCAGACCAGAGTACAGTCATGAGACTTTATTCGTACTGCGGTGTAAGTGACTGCTATGTTGGAGCATGACTTTCCCCAAAGGCTTTGGCTTTATAATAGGACACAAAAGGATGAATCAAGAATTGTAGAATATTGGGGCTACTGGTAATATATAAGAAGGGGTATTTAGGGCAGAGCTGGAAAGCTACTGATGTGCTCTTGAATCCATACCCCGGAAGCCACTGCACAAGAGCGCCTCCCCTCAACTGGCTTGGTGTGATATTAAAATACAGAGCCTTGGGAGGAAGTACAGGCAAGTGAGCGGGCAAGTGTGGGCCTCGGGTCCAGGTAGAGAGGAAGAAGGAATAAGGGATGAGTGCCCAGAGGGGAGCAACCACCGCGTGTGTCCAGCCAGCTGGCCCGCAGCGGTGACAATGTGTGGCCTCTGGATCCGTGTGTGGCGCATGTGAGGTCAGCTCTCTGCAGGGCTACATCCCCAGGCCCTTTGGGAAAATGTGAACACTGTTGATATTAAGGAATTGTTGCTAATTTACTTGGGTGAAATTACATGAGTAGATTTGCTGAGCCATTAACCCCTAGCAACTAATTAACTTAGCCTGAAAAGGAGCTTTGAAGGACTTCACCGTGTTGTGTTTTTTTTTTCTTTTTTTCTCTTCACTAGCACATTATCATCAGTCTTAGGTGCTAATGATTCAGTGCTGGGGGAGATGGTGGGGGTGAGTAACAGATGAACAGAGCGGCCGGGAAGGGCAGGAGCTGGTGTGCACACTGTGGGACTCCTACAAGGTGCTCTCCTTTCGTCGATGTTTAAACATTTTCCAAAATACAAAGCTAAAAACAAAAGCCCGTTGGCCAACTGGGAGAGTGGGTGTTTGTGCAGGGGTGAGAGTCCCGGGGGAGGAGAGGTCCCAGGCAGCCCCCAGGCATGAGGTCCACCCACCCCTCGACAGACTCACCTTGGGAAACTGCAGCACAAAGACGTGAAGCGGCAGGAGAAAGCAGAGAGAAAGAGAAGAAAACAGTCTGAAGACAGAGGCCATGGGGATGCCTAAAGTATCAATCGGGAGGGGACCATGGCGGGCCCTGAGGGGTGGAGCAGGGGCCATGCCAGAGACTTCTCAGAGGCCACGTTCTCTGACAAGGGGTGCTCAGCGCTCGTGGTGACCAGCCCCTGCAGTCAGTGGTCAGCCTAGCAGGTGTGTGGACACACAGCCACTCCACCCAGCACCCACATCTCAGACAGGAGTGACAGGTGCAGCAGGGCAGACAGCCTAAAGATTCTGAGGTGACCTGTCCCAGTCCCAGCTCAGCTCTGTCTGGGCCACGTGGTTTGCACTTTTTCTGGATAGGAGCCATGTATATAAAACCTAATACATTGGGAAAGACCCAGGCCCAAGGATGGCAAACATCCATGCAGACATCTTGGATCAATTAGTAGTGCCTACCTGAAGCACTGGGTTGAGAAAACATGAGATTGTCCAGCAGAAGGTGTCATGATTGATTAGCAATGTCTGCCA
Organism: Glis glis; assembly: GCA_004027185.1. NCBI lineage: Eukaryota > Metazoa > Chordata > Mammalia > Rodentia > Gliridae > Glis > Glis glis. The sequence goes on from PVJS01039203.1 coordinate 13,484, forward strand.
TGGGTATGGCAATAGAAAGAGGCCGCCATGAGTGACCAAGCATTTATGGACCCAAGATCAAGACAGGCTATTGTTAATTGCTATGTGTTATTATTAATAGAAACATACAATAGTAATAGATACTTGATACTTGATCTTGTACTTTCATCTATATTCCTCTGATTCCCCTCTTAGGAGTTTTTCTTCTTTTTTCCTCCCCCCTCCTTTGGTATTGGGGATTGAACCCAGGGGCATTCTACCTCCAAGCTACACCCCCTGCCCTCTTATTTTTTGTTTTAAAACAGGATCTCTAAAAGTTGCTAAGGGTCTCACTAAGCTGCAGAGGGCTTTGCTAAGTTGCTGAAGTTGGCCTCGAACCTGCAGTCCTCTTGTCTCAGACTCTCAAGTACTGGGATTATATGCATGCACCACCACGCCCAGTTAGAAGTTTTTCTTGATGCTATGTTTATCGGTGCCCGCCTGCAGGATTCCGGGTGGAAAATTAACCTGGGATGTTATAACTGAAAAGTTCCTTTTGCGTTTACAGGAAGGGGCTGGTGGGACCTCAGAAAGAGCAGCTCCTTATCCAACTCTCTACTAGAACAGACAGGTGAACTGTGGCTTTCCCTTCAGAGGAGCCGCTCTGAGACACACATACCGCCACCACTAATCAGAGAGGCCCCAGCCCACCTCGCAGTTGGCAACCATTCACCCTGCAGCGCCAGTGTGATTTTTGGGAAAAGCACAAAGGTGTGCCCTGCTGAGGGGGGCAAGGAGGCTGGAGGTCCGGCAGGGGGAGTGGGTGAGTGTGGGGTGACTGGTTTTCTTGTGCGGCTCCTCAAAAGTATTCTCAAGGGCTCCCTCCCTCCCTTACGCGTCCTACGAGCTTAGGCCTTGGGGACCCTGCCTGCCATGCAGTGAATTCCCTGCAGGCGACGGGGCCAGGTGTGGTGGGGAGAGCCCCAGTGCTGAGTGTCCCCCCCGGTGGTAGTGGGGAGGGCACAGGGGAGCCCTCGAGGGCACCTGGCCTTAGGGGAGGGCAGGACCGCGGCCAGCCCCCAGCCTCCCAAGTCCAGCCCTCACCTCCCACCAGCCCCAGCAGCTACTCACTGGCGAGGATGACCATGTCCATGCCCCAGAAGATGCTCATGATCCAGCCCACCATGACGATGGCCGTGAGGATCTGGATGAGGGCCGCCGCGATGTTCAGCCAGAAGACGCAGCACACGTGCCTGTCCGGGAGGTCAGTACGCGCCCCGCACAGCACAGTGAAGGCCGACACGAATGTCCCTGGGAGAGGCCAGAGGGGACAGCCTTCAGAAGGTCTGGGGACAGAAGGCTGTCGGAGAGAAGCAGCCGCAGCCCTGCACGTTGACTGCTCTGAGACCCCACAACTCGTCTCCAAACTGGAGAGGGTGGTGGGCCACCTGGGGAGGCATGGCACGGGCTGCCAACGGCCCAGCCCAATCGTGGAGACTTCGGGGGACACAAGAGTCATGTGACAAGCAGTCCCTGTCCTGAAGGAGCGACGGGGCAGCCACCTGCAAGGACAGCTGCAAAGGGCCCCTACTTCACGTGGCAAAGATTCCAGGGACCCAAGGGTTCAGAGGTAGGAGCGGAGTGGGTGTTGCAGAGAGCCAGGAAAGGGTCAACCAGCACACATGCTGATTGCTAAAGGATGCGCTGAGACCAGGGGCCTCCCGAGGGCGGAGAGCATGGGCAGGTCACCAAGGATGCTCCTGACGGGCTCCCCAGCCACCCAGGCCTGCAGGGGAGGGACAGGGAGCCTAAGATCTATTCGGCAGCTACCAGGTGCCAAGCAATTCCTTGTCTTGTTTACGATGAACCCCTATGGGCAATATCACTACATTTACTGAGTTTTACCCAAGCCAGTTCTTTCTCTACGTGGGCGCTGAGCCCCAAGATAATCCTGAGAGGTAGTTGGTATCATCTCCACTCTATTAATCTCCTGTGGCTGCTATAACAAGTTACCACACATTTGGTGGCTCAAAGCAACACAAATATATCCCTCTGCAGTTCTGGAGGTCAGGGCAGTCTGAAATGGGGCTTTAGGGCTGGTTCCTTCCAGGGATTCTAGGGAATAATCTGTTTCCTCAGCCTTTCCCTCTTCTAGAATCCCCCTACATTCCTTGTTTGTGACCCCTTCCTCCATAATCAAAGTCAGCAGTGCGGCACCTTCTTTGACCCTGCTTCTATCTTTTCTGTCTATATCCTGATCCTCTTCCCTCCCTCTTTTAAGGGTCCATCATGATACTCCAAGATCATCTTCCCATCTCTCCAGACTCTTAACTTAATCACTTCTGCAAAGTCCCTTTTACCGCTTAAGATAACATATCCACAGGTTTGGGGATCAGGATGTGGGCATCTTTAGGGGCCATCATTTGGCCTGCCACTCTATCTTATAGAGAGATTCAGGAATTAAGCATCTCATGCAAGGTCACAATTCCAGGTGGGCTCTGAACCCACTGCTGCATGAGACCCACCCTCCCTCTGGTGTCCACACTGCCCCCCTCAGGCCTGGATGACCTGTTAAAAGACGCCAAGGTCAAGACATCTGGGAAAAGGGCCAGTGGACCAGTGACCATCCCCTGATTCTCTCAGTTCTTGCTCCTTCAGGAAGCTGCCTATTGCCGATGTTCTCAGAGCGCTTTTTTTTTTCTGGTACTGGGGATTGAACCCAGAGGCATGCTACCTTTGAGCTACACCCTCAGCGCTTTTAATTTTGAAAGAAGATCTCGCCAAGTTGCCGAGGGTCTCGCTCAGTTGCTGAGGCTGGCCTTACACCTGTTTTCCGATCCTTCTGTCTCAGCCTGCAGGGGGAAGGAGTGGTGCCATGGGGAGGTGGTGGGGACCAAGGGGGAGGACTGACAGGGCCATTTGTGGAAGGCCTTGAATGCTAGGATAAAGGTTTGCCCCTAACCTGTAGGAAAGAGGGCTCTCACTAAGAACTCTGAGCGGGGAGGAATTCAGTGGCAGCAGTGATGTAAGAGAATTAGCCTGTCAGAGGGTGTTGGTGGATTTAAATTGTGTAAGATGGGAAAGATGGCCCGGGAGGAGGACGCAGCAGCTGAGAGGCGGCAGGGACATGGGCTCAGGGCTTGGTGGTGGACAGAGGAGGATGTGGGGACTTAGGGACCACCAGGAAGTATGTGCCTCTGTCCTTTGCCTCTGCTTGTATATTGTGCGTGTGGGATCAGAGATGACCCATTACAAAAGCGAACACTGGAAGAGACGGCAGAGGACACGCGGGAACATGTGGGGGAACATTAGGTAAAAATAACATAGACGCCATTTATCACACACCTCCAGTGTGCTGAGCGCACGCTGCCCTCTGTCCACCTACATTATGCTTTATTCTTAAAACTACCGGGGGCAGTTACTATTATCCCCATTTTACAAATGGGGAAATTAAGGCTCAGGGAGGCTAATTTCCCTCCCTGGCTTGCCCACACGGCAGAACCCAGATTGAAATCTAGTTGAGAAGCCCAATTTCCTCTCAGTCTAGGCTGTTGCATCCTTACATTAAAAAATAATACTAACAAGGACAAAACCTTCATCCTTAATGATTTTCAAAGGTCGGTAAACCTCTCGGCCCCACCCCTGCCCCCACTGGTGTTGGTCACAGAAGACCCCATGGCAGGTGTCGCCTGGTCTCTCCTGAGTGTCCCGACCTGACCGAGATGCTGTGCAGCTCTGTCTGTCTGAAGCTGTGGCCTGGCCTCATTCTTCCTGCCAAGGAAATGGGAGCGGTGCTCAGTGTTCTTGCCTGTTTTTATTAGGCGGAACCATGTCACATGAGCTCCTTTGGAGGTCAAGAACGGCCAAATAATAGCAATTCCACACAGCTCAGCTAACATGGCTGTGGAAGTGTTGAGCATAAGGAAACGGTCCCTGAACCCAGAGCTTCTTTAGTCGGGTGGTCACTGAGTCTATCCCCCGTCAAAGTGGAATCTCATCAGAATAGCCGAACCGATGAGGGGCCGGCAGGCCTTCTCCTGTAACCGCCTACCAGCCTCAGAGAGGGGCAGGCCCGTGAGCGCTGCGCTCTGGAGATACGCAGGGCCTGTGACATGAATGACATCAGAACGGCTCCGGCTTATGCTAGGAAAAGATGGGCTGGACACCCCATGCCACAAAAGAGACTACTCTACATGTGTGTGGCGCAGGGGCGTTCTACCTTCCAGCTACAGCCTCAGCCCTCAGCCCTTTTGTAATTTTGAAACAGGGTCTCGCTAAGTTGCTGAGGCTAGCTTTGAACCTGTGATCCTCCTGTCTCAGCCTCCCAAGTCCTGGCATTTCAGGTGTGTGCCACCATGCCCTGCTCTTCCTTTTATCCACATTGACATATTCCTGGTAATTCAAAGACACGTGTCACAAGATTAGCACATTCTATATACACCCACTTGAGCAACGTGTGCACGTCTGCTGTGGCCTTGATCTACATTGCACTAATTAGGAAACAGCACCTCAGCCACAGATGGCAGTATATGCCATAGAAGGTAAGGATTAAGTGAAGGGATTCATAATATAAAAACATAGTTTTAATCGCTTCAGGAGTAAATTTAAAAAAAGATTTTAGCACATTTTTAGATAAAGAGGTGTTAATTATTTTAAATGAGTCTTACCCACTAAATAAAGAGCTCCACCCAACCACAGTGTGTTGGTTCCCATTTATTCCACCCAGTGAGCACCAGGATGCCAGTGCTGGGTCCTGGGAGGACAGAAGCCAGGCAGGTGCCAGGGACTTGGCCCACCTCCGCCTGGGTGAGGCACTGGGCCACACAAGGAACTGCGATGAATCCTGTTTGGCTGTGGCAGGAAAGACTCCACAGGACAGCAGGCTGGGGGCCTGGGGGTTGACAGGAATTCACCGAGGGAAGAAGGCTGGGGCGATCACCCAGGGCAACCTCATGTCTCCCAGAGCCAGGACTTCCGGGGAATGAACAGCAAACATGCAGGGGGTGATGGAAAAGGAGGCTGGCTCCTGTCCCAGTCAGAGCTTCATAAATGACTCAAAACTACACTGAGATTCCACCTAACTCCAGGCAGAATGGCAATCATCAAGAATACAAACAATAGGCCGGGCATGGTGGCGCACACTTGTAATCCCAGTACTTGGGAGGCTGAGACCTGAGGATCCGGGTTCGCGGCCAGCCTCAGCTACTTAGCGAGGCCCTCCACAACTTAGTGAGGCCCGGTTTAAAATAAAGAACAAAAATAAAATAGGAGCTGGGCGTGGTGGCGCACGCTTGTAATCCCAGTACTTTGGGAGGCGGAGACTGGAGGATCCGGGTTCGCGGCCAGTCTCAGCTCGCTCTCTCTCTCTCTCCCTGTCTCTCTCTCTTTACTTAGTGAGGCCTCCGCAACTTCGTGAGACCCGGTTTCAAAATAAAGTATAAAAAATAGGGCCGGGGGTGTAGCTCAGAGGTAGAACACCCCTGGGTTCAATCCCCGGTACTGCAAAATAAATAAATAAATAAATAAAATAAAATAGGGCTGGGGTGTAGCTCGGAGGTAGAATGCCCCTGG
>PVJS01039204.1:0-18240 GCA_004027185.1 Glis glis
AGCTGCTGTCCAAGCCTTTAAAGATGCAAGACAAAATTCTACTGAAGTTGAGTCATCAAAGAATACTTCAGAAGAAAATCATTCTAAAGACAGTTTGTGTTCAAAGGATGATGCAGGTGATTTACAGCATGAAGGAAGTGTTACCAGTGAGCAAAAAGTGAAAGAAGCCAAAATACTGGCAAGGAAACCAATAAATAATTCAAAAGAAAAAATGGCTAAGATGGAACATGGACCCAATGCAGTGGACATCCCAAATTCTCTGTCAAAGCCTTTGGGAAAGGATTCTGTAGTTCCTTCTGAACCCCAGAAGACACCTGCTGCCCCCAAAATAAAAACATTAAATCAAACCAAAACAAAGAAAGGGTCTGATAACTCACTTGCTGGTAACAGTGACAGCGAAGAAGAATTATACGAAGAGGAAAAGGAGTGTTTTGATGATAGCACAGAAGAAAGGTTCTATAAACAGTCTTCCGTGTCTGAGGATAGTGATAGTGGTGATGACTTCTTCATTGGCAAAGTCAGGCGGACACGAAAGAAGGAAAGTAGTTACCATTCTTCAGCTAAAGAACAAAAACCCCTCCAACAAGCGTTACCTAAAGAAGAAACACGTGAAACCCATTGGGATGTAAGAAATGGCAAAAACAAGCCAAGTACAGAAGCCAGGAAGTTAGAATCGGTGTTTTTCCACTCTTTATCTGGATCTAAAAGCTCTAGAAGAGATTATAGGGAACAATCTCCAAAGAAAAAAACCCCAGATTTTCCAGAACGTGAACCTCATATCAAGAGTCAGTTTAAAAAGAGCACACAAAGAGAACTTGAAAATACAAAACAGCAATTACACTTGCCTCTTCATCCTTCATGGGAAGCAAGCAAGAAAAGAAAAGAACAGCAGTCTAACATTGCGGTGTTTCAGGGGAAAAAAATTACATTTGATGATTGATTAGTGCCACTTTTGTGAACTTTCCATCTGAAAGGTTTTTGTTTTTGTTTTTAACTAGCCTGTTACTTAAACTTGTACTTGAATAAGTATCTTTGGAGAGGTTATAGAGTATCTGCTTTTGTCCTTTGTGAGTCCAAGTTATAGTTACATAAACCTTTCACAACTCAAGTACATACTTAAATTCATTTTCAATTGCACTCCCCAAATTATCCTTCCATAAAAGAATTTGGGGATTATAGTAATCCTAGATTTTCTCATTTGTACTATCATGAGCATATTTCACTAGTTTGGCTTTTTTTTTGACCTTGAAAATAAATGTCAAGTTATATTTAAAAATATTAATAGAAAAATGTGAATATTTAAAATAGATTACCTTTTTTAGAAGTTATTCTTGTCAGCAAAACAAAAACGGTAACCTACTATGGGTGTACAGATAACAAATTATATAAATAAATATTAATTTTGTTACAGTTTTAATTGCTTGTGATCATGTACTTTGTCACTATTCTAAGAATTTTTGGAAAAATTTCGGGTTTCTTAACTATATTTTAGTTATTTAGGCAAATTGTTTAAAAGTAATAACATAATCAGCCGGGCACTATGGCACACTCCTGTAATCCCAGTACTTGGGAGGCTGAGACAGGAGGATTGCAGGTTCAAGGCCAGCACACAGTAATTTAACAAGCTCCTGTTTCAAAATAAAAAATAAAATGAGGTTGTGGGTATAACTCAGAGGTAGAATGCCCCTGGGTTGCATCCCCAGTGCCATAAAAATAATAGTAGTAACAATCAAAAAATCAGTCTTTTACTTTACTGCATATAAACATTTCCATTAAATCAAGAATGAATAATATCTAGTTATTTGATGATGTAATCTTATAAAACCATTTTTTGGGGACTCATAGGTTATAATTTATAAGAACACATTCTAGAAGGAGGTAGGATTGAAAGAGCATTTCTACTGATGGCTGAGCAGAAAAGTTGAGATGACTCACTGAGGAAAACAGTCTTCCCTTCAAATGTTTCACTTTTTACTACTCTGGAGGATATGAAAGGTTATTGGTTAAACAATGTTCAGTAAAGTCCATGTTTCCTGCATGATAATACTATCAATGGCAGGGAAGGTCATCTGGTGAGCTTAAGCATTTAGATAAATAGAACAATGGAATTCGAAAGATTAAGCAGAAAGAAAACTATTTTGCTTTGTTGAGAGCAAATACTTTTCACTTTTTTTATTTTAATTTCAGAATTATGAGAAAAGTGAAAGGAAAACATCTGTGCTGACCTACCACAACTTTGCCAAACTGTGAGGTTGGGGGCACTGTCTTCCAGATAGGTGCATCTGTCTAGGACTTCTTACCCCTACTGAAAGGAGTTAGGAATTAGTTGTTCTTACGTGTACTATTGGATGTTCTTCTGGGATGCAGTGAAGTTACTTAGAATCAGATTTGTCTTTCTCAGGTCAATGCTTTATTAGAATAGGCCTACAACAGCCATTAGTCTAGGGCAGTGAGTCTCAGCTTGGCAGTATTGTCCCCTAGGAGCTGTTTAGCAACATCTGGAGATAGTTTGGGTTGCCACAAGGGGGCGGGGATGCAAGGGGAGGTGCTACATATAGCAGATACAGGCCAGGGATGCTACTAAACTTTCTACAGTACATAAAAAAAGTAGAACTTTGTAGCCCAAAATGCTGATGGTGCTTGAGGCTGAGAAACCTTCGTCTGGGGTCATTTGGCCCCACTTACTCAGGGGATTACCCTTCTGGTAATTCTACCTGATTCTACTTGTCTATTAAGAAATCTTTCTGTTGTAGCTAATAAGAACACAAACTATTCCCGGGTCTGTAAGCTCCTGGGATTGTTCCACTTACTCCTTTTCCAGTGTTTGTTTATTTGTTTGTTTGTTTTCCCCCTATGGCCTAGGTAGATTCTTCACATACATTGCACAGATCAGTTTTCTACTGAAGACCTGGGGGAGCCTTCTAGAGATCTCTTCAGCATATTCTCTTTCTTTGCATCTCCTTCCTTTTCGAGGTACTTTGCCTCACAAATTCGAATTACATTGTCCTACTTGAACTCTTGTCTCTTCGACTCAGTGAGGCCACCAAGCTCTTTTGGGATACCTTCGTCGTTTTGGAGCTCTTCAAGCAGTAAGCTTGTAGCACTCAACTCATTTGTTTTCCTTCTCTCAGGCATTGCTATCCTGTGCTGCCTTTTGTCCATTGTCTGAAAACCACTGTCTCATATGTTTTGTCCACTTTTCTTGTTGTCTAATGTAGAAAGGCAAATACAGTCTCTCTTATTCCATAGTGGTAAAAAATAGAAGTCGTTCAGTATTTATTTGATATACAAATTGTGCTTAATTTGGCTTTATGAAGCTATCTCCTGTATTTAGGCATGTAAGTCCTTTCTCTAACAGTGAGAAAGCTGGATCTCATTGCCCACAATATATTTACATATTTTACATATTTACATTTTTACATAAATATATTACATATTTACATATTTGTTTAACCCTAGGACACACAGAAGTTCATCTCAGAATTGCAAATTGTAAAGAGAAGTCAGCTGGTGAAAATTCAATATTTGTTTACAGTTCTTTTTTTCTTTAACTTGAGGACATACGGGTTTTTTGTTTTTGTAGTATTGGGGAGTGAACCCAGGGCCTCACTCATGCCAGGCGACTGCTCTACCACTGAGCTACATCCCCAGTCCTTTTTTATTTATTTTGAGATGACATCTTGCTAAATTGCACAGGCCAGCCTTGGGATCTTCCTGCTTCAGCCTTCCAGTAGCTGGGATTATAGGCGTGACTTACCACATCTACCTGGAATAACAACAGCCAATGTGAAGTAAGAACATCCAATGATTCTTTTCGCCATAAAAGCAATAAGAAAACTGTCCAGACTGTTAGAATCAATTTTTTAAGAACTTGGGAAATAACCCAAAGCTTGCATTAATCCAGGAAGTATTCAAGAAAAATGTCTGAGTCTTGATAAGAGCAATAATTGTTGTCACATCTTAGCTTGCCATCTTAGCTTGTTGTCACATCTTTGCTTCCTATCCCATACCCTCTAGATCCATGGTAGCCTTGGAAACCAACAGCCCATAGTAACAGTGAAAACCAGCAAATGGACAGTCACTACAGGGGCCAAAACAGAGTTGGTGCTTCTTCGAAGACACATTCCCTAAGCACTATCATTGTTTGGCCTGTTTGGTTGTTCCCTGGAAGACCCTGCTTGCCAGGCTGTCTTTATTTGGTGTGAGTCAGCTTGCTCAGTGCGAGCTTGCCCTTTTCCTTAAGATAGCTTTTCCAAAACAATTAAGAGGCAATTGTTTAACATGAAGTGGACCTCAGGCAGTAATAACAATTGAGGTAAAGCATGTTAATTTAAAAGCTTAAAAGGCAATCTGGAGAAGTTAATTTAATGTCCACTGGAACTTTGGAGAGTTCTGACATAGTTCCTTAGAATCAAAGAGTTAACTATGCACATGTAAAGAGCGGAGAAGACCCTGAACTCATCACTGGCTGACTTGGAGATGCACAAGCGACAAGTGAGCAAGAGGGGGGGGCGGTCTCCCTGGCTATGTGATGAAAGTGTGCTCCTCCACACAGAGCCCCTCAGCAAGGAGGTGATTCCAGGCACTTCAAGAAATCTTTATCCAATTACTAGCACACCACTAAGCTAAATGAAGCATAGACTCCAGTGTCCCTACACAACAAAGAATACAGACTTCACAAAAGTACTTCAGAAAAGTCTAATAAGTAAACAAAAGCAACTACCAGGCCTTGGCAGAGGTGGGGAGGGGTGGTCCTGCTTTACAGAGTTGCAGTGTATTACTTAAAATGTCTAATTTTCAAAAAAAGAAAGTTAAGTTGACATCCATACAGAAGAAGTGTGGCCCATGCATTGGTGGGAAAAAAGCAATAAAAACAAACTCTCTGAGGAAGTGCAGACTTGAGACTTAATCAACAAAGTCATTAAAGAAGCTATTTTGATATGTTAGAAGAACCAAAGGAAACTATAAAGAGATAAAAGAGTCAGAATGATGTCCCACTAAATAGAAAATAAAAAGAGGAATTATGAAAAACAAAAAAAAAGAAAAATCTGGTGTTAAAAAGTATGATTACTGAAGCTGGGCGTGATGGCGCACGCTTGTAATCCCAGTACTTGGGAGGCTGAGACCGGAGGATCCGGGTTCGTGGCCAGCCTCAGCTACTTGGTGAGGCCCTCCGCAACTTTGTGAGACCTGGTTTCAAAATAAAGTATAAAAAATAGGGCCGGGGGTGTAGCTCGGAGGTAGAATGCCCCTGGGTTCAATCCCCAGTTCCGCAAAAAAAAATAAATAAATAAAAAAAAGTATGATTACTGAAATGAAAAATTCAATAGAAGGGCTCAATGGTAGACAGAGCAAGTAAAAGAAATATTTGGTGAACTTGAGAGGTCAGTTGAGATTATCCAGTTTGAGGAACAGAAAAAAAGAATTAACAGATCCTCAGAGACCTGTGAGAGTACCATCAAATGTACCAACATAGATATAATGGGAGTCACATGTGACCCAAACTTGCTACTCATAGCTATATATCCAAAAGAATTGGAAACATGTTCACATTAAAACTTGAACATGAATGTTCATATTCAAATATTTAGAAAGAAGAAACAACCTAAATGGGTAGACAAAATACACTATATAAATACAACAGAATATTATTTAGCCATGAAAAGGGATGAAAGATTGATACATACTATACATGGCTGATCCTTGAAAACATACTAATTAAAAGAAGTCAAACATAAAATATGGTTCCACATTTATGAAATGCCAAGAATAAATAAATCCATAGGGACTAAAAATAGATGAATGATTGCAAGGAGCTGAAAGGAGAAGTAGTAAATATCTGCAAATGGGTCTGGCCTTTTTGGTTTTTTGGAAAGATGATGAGTTCTGGAATTGAGTAGCAATGTTAATTGTACAACCTTGTGAATATACAGAATCCATCAAACTGTGCACCTTAAGGTATGTGAATTATATCTCAATTTTAAAAATGGAAAGGTATGTATATGGGTTAGTGGAGTGTTTTTTTCCCAGCTCCCTTTGTTTAAAATTCAGTGAAATTCATGTTTCTGTTAGTAATTTATTTTAATGATTTTTCTTCCATCCTTAACTAATTTTATTTCTTATGTATGTGAAATGTTAATGCTGCTTCTTAAGTTGGACCTGTATAAAATAGTATACTCAAAGAAGTGGTAGCTATCCCCTTCTGTTTTTCCTGTCCTTTTTACCCCATTCCTGCCCATCCCCCATAGATAATCTTATTAATCCCTGGTAAATTCTTTCTGTTTCTATTTGCACAAATCATCGTACACATATGAACAAGTATAGGCCCACTTTCTAATTTCCTCTTCTGTAAAAATTAGCATTCCTTATGGTTATTCTAATAAATGTATTGTTAAATAGTTGGGGTCTAACAATTTTTTTTCAAAAATTAATATTGTTCAAATGCTATTGTTGAATTGTTGAGTAGACAAATCTTCTGATTTGAAATGTCACCCTAAAAATCATGTGAATGTTCCTAGACTCTTTTTGCTAATCTCTTTCCATATAGTAGTACACTCAAGTTGTTATGACTTTATATTTTATTTAGATAACCAGTAGCCTGATTTACCCCTATGTCTTCCCCCCAATTTTTTTTTATTTTGTTATTTTATTAGTGCATTGCAATCATACATCTTGAAGGATTTCGGGGTGGTTGACGTACACGTGCACTCATGGGTCAATTCCCCCAATTTTTTTCTTTACTATTCTTTTGCCTTTTCTTTATAAATAAATTTTAAAATCAGCTTGTCAAACTTTATTTTAAAAATTATGTTGTGATATTACTTTTGATTGCTCCTAGAGATTATTTGTAGCCTGGGAAATATTTGTATTTCAAATGTGTTCTCTCTGTTGTTCTCCAATTAGTTGCATTTAAAAATGGCTCTACTTCTGTAAATGGACCTAAATTATAGAATTGTAGAACAAATAGTATGTACAGGATCATATTCAGTAGCCTAAGTATGATGTCATCCTGCAGAAATTAAGTAGCCCTTAAGTTAGACAGTGGAATGTTGTTTGTGCTTTGAACATGTGTTTCTCTTCAAGGGAATGCTTGTTTTGAAAGAAAGTCATTCTCCATGTTGTTCTCAGGATGAAAGTAAAAGGATGTTTTTCAGTCGAGATGGCCAAAACTTAGAGGGTCAGTGAAGGAGGATTATTTGTGTTTATTTTTAAACTAAACAGGGTATGAATGCTCAATAGTTAGCTCTCTCTGTCATGGACAGAAGTTCACAGGCTTCCGAATACACTACCAACAGCCAGTTGTGTTCATGACTGAAATGGGTGTAAATTGGTTCTGAATTGTTCTTATCATATGCCTCACCTGTGACAAGAGTTTGTCAGACATTAATTTTTTAGTATTTGTAAGCACAACAATTGCATTATTAATATACCTAGGTTTACTTTCTTAATTTGATAGCTACTGTTTGAGGAGGCTCCCTCCCTCAATCTTACAGAACTCTGCTCAAATGTCAACTGATTATTCCTCCCTGCCTGCTTTACTTCTCTTCTATGGCAATCACCATGTGACATATATAGGTTTATGTGGTTGTCAACCTCCTTAATCTAGAATAGAAGCTTTGTGAATGCAAGGAATTTATTTTCTTCTCTGCCATGTTCCAACAGCTTTAAACAGGGCTTGATACATAGTTGGTGTTCAGCTAAATATTCACTTTTTGGGGGATACTGGGTATTGAACCCAGAGGCATTCTGCCTCCGAGCTCCTCCCCCAGCCCTTTTTATTTTATTTATTTATTTTTTGAAACAGGGTCTCAGTAGGTTGCTGAGAGTCTTGGCTACATTCTTGCGATCCTCCTGTCTCAGCCTCACATTTACTGGGATTACAGGTGTGCACCACCATGCCTAGCTAAATATTCTATAAATATTTGAATAAATAGTCATGGATATGTACAAGTGTTTTCAGTTTATCAACAATTACATGTGGTGAATAGCTGCAGCTACCAGGTAGGAGGCTATTAGACTAATCCAGGTGAGAGATGGGGTGACCTGGACGTGGGTATAGCAGTGGAGAATGAGAATAGGAGAGAAGGTGACTGACATATGTGATTAGAGAGGAAAAGGTATGAATTAATCATCTGGAAAAAGTACAATAGAGTAATTGAATATACAGCAGTATGATAACTGCATTAGAGAACCATTTTAAGTTTACCATCATTAATTTAAAATGAAAACAATCAGTATAGCTGTTTGTATGTTCATTTCCATGACCTGCATTTTTACTATATTTATTTTGGGCTCTTGATCCTTTTTGTTATTGGTTTTAATTTTCCATATACTACAAGAAATAGCCCTTTGCCTATCATGATTTCCAAAGAATTTCCATTTTGTTATTTGTCCTTTGACTTTATTTTTTTCCAGACAGAATATTTTATTTTGTCATGTTATAAATGGGGTCTGAGCTTTTACCTCCTGACTGATTGTTTTTGGCATATGAAGGCTATGAGCTCCTATCTACTGATAATTTTCTCACCCACTTACAAAACTTTCAACTGTTTTTAATATTTATTCATTTGTTGCTCTTGCATTTTCCAAGGTTCAGAATTATGTCTTGTAAATATAGTAATAATTTTACCTAATCCTTACTAATTTTATAACCCTTTCCTTTGCCTGCTTCAAATGACTAGTACCTCCAATATACCATAAAATAATAGCATGAAAATGAGCCTCGCAAGTGTTTCCATGTAAGCAAAAATTGTCTTTTAGATTTAGATAGATATATTTTAAGGTGTTAATACTTATTCCTTTTACTGAGGTATATCTTTTAAAAATTAAGAATAGGTGTCAAGTTTTATTAAATGAATGACAGTTTTTATAAGTATCTATGAAGATAATCATAATTTTCCCTGTTTTATTTTTTTTAAGATTTAGTGGAATAACCAAAAAAATCAGTACATATTGACAACTTTGTCAATTTTTCTATAGTAATTTATCTGTTTAGATACTCATCTGAACTCAATTTATATTTTCTTAAAATAGCCATTTTATCTGTATTATATATTTTATTTACAGAAAGCTAAACAAGGTGAGTTCTTGACTTTTAAAATTCTGCCAACTTGAGTTATTTCACTCTTTTTTCTTAGTTTACACATTTGTGCTTTGTTTTTTTTTTCTAGATTAGGTAGTTAATGGTTTGCCTAACTGAGGCGTGTAGTTTTTCTTTGCATGCTCTTTTAACCGTATCCCATAGATTCCATATATTGTGATTTCTAGGCTACTATTTTCCTCTTTTCTTGCCTTTCTTCAATTGCACTTCAAATGTTTTTCTAATTTTCCTTCTCTGCCTTCTTGTAATTTGTACTTTTTATATTATATTTATAATCTTTATATTGATTAATATAAGTTTAGATAAATAAGTATATTTATGTCCTTTAAATTACATATTTTGACCTCAGCTATAAAAATATGAAGAAAATAGCCAGGCGTGGTGGCGCACGCTTGTAATCCCAGTACTTGGGAGACTGACACCGGAGGATCCGGGTTCGCGGCCAGCCTCAGTTACTTAGTGAGGCCCTCTGCAACTTAGTGAGACCCTGTTTCAAAATAAAGAATAAAAAATAGGGCTGAGGGTGTAGCTTGGAGGTAGAATGCCCCTGGGTTCAATCCCCAGTACCGCAAAAAAAAAAAAAATGAAGAAATGACAAAGTTAACTTTTCTTGTCCTTTTCTTGTCAGCATTTATTCTGTTCCATTTCTACCTTGTGAAAGCTTATAGCGTTTGCATTCTGTTTTGCCACCTTGATCTTTGCGAGTCAGGTGACTTGTTGAAGGGCACACAGTCGGCAAGTGGTTAAAGCTAGGATGTGCACTTGGGATAGCCTGTGTTCTTTATCATACTGCCGTTGTCTTAGCCCGTTTAGGCTGCTCTGACAAAATCCCATAGAGTAGGTAGTTTATAAGTAACAAACGTTTATTTCTTGCAGTTTAGAGGCTAGTGAAGGCCTGTTGCCCACAGACTGCCTTCTTGTAGAGTCCTCGCATGACAGAAGGGGCAAACAAGCTGCTCCAGACCTCTTTTGTAAATGCCTCTTTTTGTAAGCCTGTTTATGGGGTACCACCCTCATGACCCAGTCACCTCCCAAAGACCCTCCCTCTTCTATATCACCACCTTGGAGGATAGGATTTAATATATGAATTTGGGGAGAGACATGTTCAGACCATAGCAGCCTTCTTTTTCTTTTTTTTTCTTTTTTTT
Organism: Glis glis; assembly: GCA_004027185.1. Lineage (NCBI taxonomy): Eukaryota > Metazoa > Chordata > Mammalia > Rodentia > Gliridae > Glis > Glis glis. The sequence goes on from PVJS01039204.1 coordinate 10,249, forward strand.
TTTTTTTGCGGCACCGGGGATTGAACCCAGGGGCGTTTTACCTCCGAGCTACACCCCCAGCCCTATTTTTCTTTATACTTTATTTTGAAACCGGGTCTCACGAAGTTGCGGAGGGCCTCACTAAGTAGCTGAGGCTGGCCACGAACCCGGATCCTCTGGTTTCCGCCTCCCGAGTACTGGGATTACAAGCGTGCGCCACCACGCCCGGCTAGCAGCCTTATTTTTCTGAAGCTAGGATAATCCTGATCCTAAAACTTAACAAAGATAGTGGGAGGGGGCCAATCATGTGTGATGATAGATATGAAAATGGCAAATAATTCATTAAACCAAATGCTGTACATTATTAGAAGTTGTCCAGCATTACCATGGTTAGTTAAACTTTAGAAAGTGAATTTGATTAAACACATCACTATCACTTCAGTAACACCAATAAAAAAAATGGAACTGAGTAAAATCAGTGGGAAATTACCCTACAAATGCCCCTGATGGTGGACTCAATGTTCATTTCATTTGCAACTGCACTGATTTCCACTTTCAGAACAGTGTTAAGGGGAAATGGCAATAGTAGCCATCCTTGCTATATCTTTAACTGTCTATATTTTTCCATTAAATACAATAGTGAATATTAGTTTAAGATATCAATTTTTGTGTTAAGAAAATGGATAGACTTTAATGTCTCTTGTTTTTTTATTGGGATGAAAAATATGAAAGTTCTCATCCTTTTTCTGTTCTTTCTCTCCTCTCTAGTTTGACTTCTCATTCTAACTTCCCCCACCCACCCATCTCCCTTTGCCCAGTTCTAGTTTTATTTGTCCTTTACAGAGCAGGAAAAAGTAGCACTTAGTGTATGTCTACAAGACCTTGTTTGGCAATTTAGGGCTAAGGTTTTGTTTCTTTGCTTGTTTGTTTTAATCTATATTCTTGAATGAATATGAAGTGGGGTGGAAAAATTACCAACTGACTATAAGTGAGAAAGAAGAAAGGGTGGAAGATACCCAGAAAACAACAAAACAAATACTAAACAAAGCCCTGCCACATTTGCAACCAGGATTCTATACACAGTACAAGGGTTCTTTGACAAGCAGTCGGGAAACATTAGCTATTAATTCTTGAGAAAATCATTTGACTGCCAGTTAATAATCCCTAATCATGCCGGGTGTGGTGGCGCATACTTGTAATCCCAGTACTTTGGGAGGCGGAGACCAGAGGATCCAGGTTCGCTGCCAGCCTCAGCGCTCTCTCTCTCTCTCTCTCTCTCTCTCTCTCTCTCTCCTCCTCCTCCTCCTCCTCCCTGTCTCTCTCTCTCTCTCTCTCTCTCTCTCTCTCTCACTCTCTCTACCTAGTGAGGCCCTCCGTAACTTCGTGAGACCTGGTTGCAAAATAAAGTATTAAAAAAAATAGGGCCGAGGGTGTAGCACGGAGGTAGAACGTCCCTGGGTTCAATCCCTGGTACCGAAAAAAAAAAATCCCTAATCATTATTAATCTTTCACTCACTGATTATAATTCAAATTTTAGAGAAACTATGTCATTCAATTTATCTAGTTTGGGACCTAGAGCTACCTGTCACTTGGTGATGGACACTATGATTAACAATTTCATGTGGAGGACATAGTTTCTTAAAAGGAAATTGGGGTACTAATTTCTTTTAATAGGAAGACAAGGCATTAGCAAAGAAACAGTAGTGACACCACAGGATACAATCAGCAAAATCTAGAATGTGGAGAATTCTGTAAGACAAAATGCCTTTTTCTCACACACTAACTGCAAGAAAAAGAAAATCTAATAAGAAAAATAAGAGTATATATGAGTCTATAAGAAAGAAACAAGCACCTTTAGAGATGGAGTGGTAAAGTCCCTACGTGTTCTAGGGGCAAGAGCTTTTCTCCTCGGGAGGGCCTAAGGGAAGTAGTCGTCTGGTTTGGCTGGAGGAAAGCATGTCTGAAAAGGTAGGCTGTGACCCCTGTGAAGTGTGCAATCAGGGCCGGATAAAGGAAGGCTTCGAATGTCATCTAGGATGCTTGAAATTTAGTTTACAGAAAATTGAGAAGCCAAATTTAAAATCAAAAAATGTGAGGAAGCATGTTATGTAAAGCATGTAATATAACCACCTTGCCAAATGTCCTCAGCTTTCTTGTCTTTCCAGTAACTAACCTCTTTGAAAATGTTCTAGGTCAAAATTTTCCCATGATATTTCAAATCAACAGATCATTGTGTACGGTTAAAATTACACTTGACCGTAATGGGGGGGAATACACACGCACATGACAAAAACAGCTCCAAAAACAACGTTTTGGCCTCTCTTGTGAAAAAGCACAGCACCTTGAACGTCTTTCATGAGATTCCAAAACTCTCTCAGATTACTAAAAGGAAAGAAAAAGATCTGTTACCAGGTTTTCATGTTAAATGTTATTTAATTTAATGAAGTATATTAATGAAAGAAACATAGTCCAAATGAAAAACCAAATATGCTATTATGTAATACTCAGTTCTTTAAAAAATAATCACTGATTTTGATAATGGTTCTAGCAGAGATTGTGAATGGCTTGAAATGAGTAGGAGAAAATCTGCTGTGAGATTTTATAGTGAATGGATCAGACTGATCTCACCGAACCTACCGATCAGTCTTAGCATCGTAAAAGCTAGACAGCCAGACACATCATGGGCTTCCCCGTGTGATGCAGTTGTGAAGGACACAACACTGCCAAGTCAAGTCATCTTGCTCCCTATGATCAAACCTAACCTGCATCTCATTTAACCTGTAGATATGACTGATCTTACAGTAAATACAAGGAACAGAGGGATGTGTTAGGTGACACCCTAGAGCATTGTACCTCTGAGCTAGACTCCCAGCCCTTATTTATTTGTTTGTTTATTTTTATTTTAAACCAAGGTCTTTCTAAGTTGCTGAGGCTGGCCTCAAACCTGCAATCATCCTGTCTCAGCCTCCCAAGTACTAGAATTACAGGTATGTGCCACCATGCCCGGCCTACTATCTTTATATTGTAGCAGAGTATTTTCTCATACCACAAATTTTAAAACAATCGTTAAAGGATATCCCATAATTTTTCTTATAGTGAGATTAAAAATTAACAATTATTTATATGGATTATTTATATTTAATGATTAAACTACTTTGATAATGCTTCATAAATCCTTATCTATGTATTTGATTATTTCCTTAAGATAGGTTCCTCAAAGTGTGATTATTTCAAGAGGAATTATTTGAGGTTCTTGATATATAGTGTCAAAATTCTTTCATGAAAAATGACAAATTTGTACTCAGCTTATTAAAATGCAAATATCTTTCTTGATTGCCTTGGAAGGTAATGTTATTTAAATAATTGTTTATTTACAATGCTCAATCTTCTAACTAGAATAACTAGTATGTTTCTCTATTCAACAAACATATGTGGGGGGAGGGGTACTGGTCAATGAACCCAGGATTGTTCTGCCTCTGAGCTATACCTCCAGCCCTTTTTATTTCGAAACAAGGTCTCACTAAGTTACCATGTGCTGGCCTCAAACCTGCAATCCTCCTGTCTCAACTTCCCAAGTACTGGGATTCCATGTGTGTGCCATTATGCCTGGCTTATTCAACAAATATTTTGAGTTTTCTTCATATAAGCCCTGTATCAAGATTATTTCTAGGTATATTGGTAAGTGGAATATTTTGAAAGATATGGTTTCTAACTGTTTATTACTTACATAGGAAAGTTTTTTGTATCTTACACAAAATTAACATAGGATTTATATTAATTCTTAGATATTTAATAAATTTTTGTGTTTTCTTTGGAACTGTTTTAATTTGGACAGTATCTTAAACTCTCAGAGCCTGTCAGTGACATGTTAAATGACCTCCTACTTCATGAAAACAATGAAATAATACATAATTCTATATCTAGAATACAGTAAGAGCTCATCAAAAATTTAATGCCTATCATATATCTGAGCTGTCTCATGAAAGCTAACACATTTCTCCTCAAAAAAATTGGCCATTGTTGTCTATGTGAGACTACATTTGTAGAAATCATGCCTCTCATATTGTAGGAGTGTATTACTTAATATTTTAAGATTAAGCCAAGTGTGATGGCACACACTTGTAATCCCAGTACTTGGGAAGCTGAGACAGGAGGATCACAGGTTCACAGCCAGCCTATGCTACTTAGTGAGGCCCTCCACAACTTAGTGAGACCCTGTTTCAAAATAAAGAATAAAAAATAGGGCAGGGGTGTAGCTCAGAGGTAGAATGCCCCTGAGTTCAATCCTCAGTACTGCAAAAAAAAAAAAAATTCAGATTAGCCTTTAAACAGTTGTATGCGATTCAGTGACTTGCCTGTGAGCACTTAGGAAGCATGGTTTCCAGAGGGAAATAAGAATTATTTATTTACACCAACCGTCCAAAATGATTTCAGTGGAACAAAGGTGGAAGTATTATTGATTTTGAGTGAAGATCCAAAATATTCTTATGAGACAAGTTCACTCCTAGATTTTTCTAGCAAATTCGAGTGAGAGGAGTGTTTGAGGTTAAAGCACTCCACTGGCCCCTTGTTGTCAGGACACTGAGAAAGAATGAATCCCAGAGGACCCCTGCAGCTAAATTGTGAAATTGTACATGAGGAGAGAAAAAAGGGGGAATATTTAGTTGTTTCCACATCTCTATTACTCAGAAAAATTTCTTTGAGAAAATGGTGGGTGGGGGACAGGAGGGAATAAGGCCATGTAGGTCCAGCTCCTGATGAGCCTTCTCAAACTCCAAAGGAATAATAGGCTAACTCCCCATGGACTAAAAGCCATCTCTGATCATCCTGGGCCTTGAAGAAAATCTTGGCTAGGTTGGTCATTTTCCAGCGAGCAGGTTGCCTAAATTAGTGAGGAAGCCACAACACGTGTGTGTGTGTGTTTTCCATGCCAACCTCGGGACTCATCCCCTCTGGTCTGTTATCTGAGAGGCACAATTCAGACACTGAAATTCTCAGATGCATTCTTGGTTCAGGATACATCATCACACCTGTGCCACCCCACCTCACCCCAGCACCAACCACTTTTAAAATTTTCTGTATCCCAAATTAAAAAGAATGGTGAGAGTACCATGAGGAATATTGGGAGGGGGTAGGTAGGGCTGACTACTTCTCATTTGAACCCAAGCATCCCACCAGCCCTCAAGTTCCTCCAGACACTAGGATGTTGGTGTGCTCTTCTCAGTTTTCCCTTCCTTATCCCACCATTGAACTATACCCACTCTCCAGGATCTGTGACTGGTAAGAGTACCCTGGAATTAGCCAGGCGGGGTGGCACACTCCTGTAATCTCAGCTACTCAGGAGCCTGAGGCAGGAGGATTGCAAGTTAAAAGTCAGCCTGGGCAACTTAGAAAGGTCTTGTCTCAGAATAACTATTTTAAAAGGGGGCTGAGATGATAGACACTTGCCTAGCCTTCACAAGGTCCTGGGTTCAATCCCCAGTGCCAGTGCCATTTAAAAAAAAAAAAGTTCACTGCAACTAACAGAAGTAAAAAGTGCAGTGTAGCCAGGCATGGTGGCACACGCCTGTAATCCTAGTCCTTGGGAGGCTGAGACAAGAGGATCACAGGTTTGCAGCCAGTGTCAGCAACTTAGGTGAGACAAGACCCTGTTTCAAAACAAAAAATAAAATAGGGGTGGGGGTGTACCTCAGAGGAAAAATGCCCCTGGGTTCAATCCCCAGTACCTAACACACAGACACACACTGCAATGTAGCCTAAAGTATCCCTTCCAGAGGGAGTCTCTCACTCCTCACTGATAGTCAAAGACAACAGGAAAGGATGGTAGAGGTGGTCAGTGGGAATAGGTAGCAACTAGAAGAACTAAAGTTTAAAAGGATCTCTCTCTCTCTCGTTCTTCCCATTTTCTCTTTGGAATTACTGCCCTTTGTGTTACTCCAATGTGACTGGTTGAATAAGAAGGAACTAGAGTCTCCTTTTCCTTTGGTAAGGATGAACTTCCCTCCTGAGAGGCCCTACTAAGACATTATGAAACACCGAAGATGGGGTGGGAGTGAGCCAATTATTTAGACTTACCAACAGGGAAAGGGAGTAGTGTGGAAGAGAGAAAGGTGGCATTACTTCTTTCTGGGGGGCAGGTCTGCCCATAGATACTGAGAATGTGGGAATTCTCATAACAGAAATTAGGTGAGTAAGTGGTGTTGGAAGGAAAGGTTTTGAGTTGGATTATATAGATGTCTTATTAATCTTTTTTGCTGGACATAGGCCTCCTAGTAAGCTTCTCATTGATGGTGCCCATAATAACTCACCCCATTCTGGGGAATAATTTTCCTTTCCCCCGCCCTTCCTTTACACTCATGTGATTTGTGTGGGAGCCTTTGCCACTTTGGCAGCTAAAAAGGGAGAGCACTTGAATCCATCTGGACCAGCCGTAGAATCCACAAGGACTGGGTTGAAGATTTGCACATGGCACTGACTAAGCCTATGAAATGCCTGGACTTTTCAAACAGGAGCTTCAAGTTAACGCCATTTTCATTCTGTTCAACAAGCTGTGTAGATGTGTGCTTAGATCTTCAGGCAGCAAGGATTCCATCCTTATAGGAAAATAAAGCCAACAGAATGAAGTAGATTCACAAGGAAGGAAAGAAAAGGCAGCAAGGACATGGTCTTGATGGTGTTTCATTTCCTGGTTCCATCTACTTCTACAGCAAATTCCACCTTTGTCTTTTGGTTACACAAGTTTATAAATTCCTCTTTTTGTGCTGAACATGGTGGCATACACCTGTAATCCCAGCTACTCGGGAGACTGAGGCAGGAGGATCACAAGTTCCAGGCCAGCCTGGGCAACTTAGCAACACCCTCAAAATAAAAAATGGAAGCCGGGCGTGGTGGCGCACGCTTGTAATCCCAGTACTTGGGAGGCTGAGACTAGAGGATTCAGGTTTGCTGCCAGCCTCAGCTACTTAGTGAGGCCCCCTGCAATTTAGTGAGCCACTGTTTCAAAAATAAAGAATAAAAAATAGGGCTGGGGGTGTAGCTCGGAGGTAGAAGGCCCCTGGGTTCAATCCCCAGTACCGCAAAAAAAAAAAAAAAAGAAAAGGGCTGAGATAGAGCACCCCTGGGTTTAATCCTCAGTACTATAAATAAATAAATGAATAAATATTCTTTTGACTAAGCAAGTTTAACACATATCGCTGTCACCAGAAGCCACAGTCCTAAAACAAAAGTGAAACGATCACAACTACTAGATTAATATCCTTCTTAAAAAAGTCGCCCTAACAATTTAAAATAATTGATCCAAATATTTATTATATAGTAATGGTATAACTCACTCATTTGCAAAGACTGGTTGGTAATGTGGTTCCAAATTTGCGAGGCTCAAAATTCATGCAATAGTTCAGTAAAAATATGCATAAAAATCCAACATTATTTTTCAAAAGGAATTATCTCTTATCGGGCTCTACCATTACACTTGTCCTTGCTCCCTGTCATATACAGTTGTGTCATGACCTACTCTGGTTTGTCTTGGTATGTAAAGAAATTAGGAATCAGCAATATTGTGTTTCTTACAGAGACACAGGCATATTCTTAATCGCTGTATTCATGGTTCTCTTTTTCACTTTGTGTCTCTATCTTTTCTCTCTCCAGAGTTGGTGCTTATTTCCCATAGGTAATCAGCAAACAAATTATTGGCAGTGAATTACAAGTACACTAGCCCCCCTTATCTGCAGGGGAAACATTCCCAGACCCCCAGTGGATGTCTGAAATCTTGGATAATGCCAAATCCTATGTATAGTATGTTTTTTCTTTTTTTTTTTTTTTTTGCGGTACCAGGGATTGAACGCAAGGGCGTTCTACCTCCGCGCTACACCCCTGGCCCTATTTTTTATACTTTATTTTGAAACTGGGTCTCACGAAGTTGCAGAGGGCCTCACTAAGGAGAGAGAGAGAGACAGAGAGAGAGAGAGAGTGAGCTGAGGCTGGCCGCGAACCCGGATCCTCCAGTCTCCGCCT
>PVJS01039205.1:0-19007 GCA_004027185.1 Glis glis
AAAAAAAAAAAAAAAAAAAAAAAACCAGCATTAACTAGTATTTTATGGTGACTGCAAAAAGCCCTAGATTACCCCCTGGAAATACTAAAGAGAATCCTTTCGATTCCATCGGGCCAAAGCAAACTTTGTAAAGCTAATCTAAAGCCGGGTGTGGTGGCAAATGCTTGTAATCCCAGTACTTGGGAGGCTGAGACAGGTTCATGGCCAGCCTCAGCTACTTAGTGAGGCCCTCCGCAACTTAGTGAGACCCTGTTTCAAAATAAAGAATAAAATAGGGCTGGGGGTGTAGCTCGGAGGTAGGATGCCCCTGGGTTCAATCCTCAGTACCAAAAAAAAAAAAAGCTAATCTAAAACAAAACAGGACAACGCCATTCTCAGCTTGTATTTGGTCTGAAATTGCAGAAATGAAACACACTCAACTACTCACTGGAGAAATTCAGAGACAGACGGGATGTTGCTAACATTACAAAATCACACAAAATCAGGCTTAGGAAGATCACACCTAAAGTAAAATGTCAAAATCCAAACTAGTTCCAAAGAACAAACAAGACCTTTTTTCTCTACTAGGCAGAGTTTGGTCTCATGCAAGAAACCTCCATTTCTGGGAACAGGAACGCATGTCTGGTTGAGAAACTAAGCACCTGCCAAAACCACTGTGGACAGGAAAGAAAGCAAAAACACAAAAGCCACTCACAATTTGTTGACTCCTGAAAAAAGCCAACAGTTAGGAAACCATAAAATGGAGTCACAGATAGCTATCCTGGAGAACCCCAGTTTGGTGAGTTGAAGGTATCGTTTGCATCAGTGAGTTTCTCCCACTTCCGCTGCTGTGACTCAGGCCCAAGCCTGCACCCTCCCTTGCATGGACTGGTGCAGTAGACTCTTGCCTGGTCTCCCAGCTTCTTGCTGGCCCTCGGTTCAGTCAACACAGCTCCTGCTGATTCCAGAAAGTAGAGGCCAGGTTTCTTCTTAGTCTGCTCAGGCCACCTAACAAAATACCACAGACGGGCTTAAATAAAAATTATTCCTCCCAGTTCTAGAGGCTGGGAATTCTGAGATTAGGGTGCCAGCATGGTTGGGTTGTAGTAAGGGTTCTCTTACAGACAGCCGCCTTCTCACTGTGTCCTCACATCGCAGAGAGAGAGAGAGAGAGAGAGAGAGAGCAAGCGCAAGCTCTGGTCTCTCCCTCCTCTTCTCAGAAGGAAACTAATCCTATTGTGGGGTCTCACCTTCATGATAACCTCTCAAAGTCCTCACTTCCAAATCCATCACACTGGGGCTGAGGATTCAACATATGAATTTGCTGGGACATGAACATTCACTCCACAACACCAGGCCATGTCATCCTCTGCTCAGGTCCTTCCAATGGCTGAGAAAACGCCAATGTCCTCACACTGGCCAGGCCTTCTACTTGTGGTCTCTAGGGGAAGGCATAGCTTACTGGGAGTGCTCAGGAAATCCATGAGGGCGTTTCCTGATGGCCACAGGGACTGGGGGACGACACGGGCCCTCAACATGGGGCCTGGCAGGGATGTAGGAAGGCCTGCACAACCAGAGACAGAGCTGCACCTGTGCGCTGCTCCCATGCTCTGTCAGACACTCACACGGGCCAAAAACCTTTCCTAATTACCCAAGCCTGCAATCTGTTTACACATAAGTACAAAAGCACTTTTGGCAGGATTTCATACTCTGGATTTTCTCAGACTGTAACTACTGTATAAGTCAGGTAAGATTGCACTTCTTAGCCGGGCGTGGTGGCGCATGCTTGTAATCCCAGTACTTGGGAGGCTGAGACCGGAGGATCTGGGTTCGTGGCCAGCCTCAGCTACTTAGTGAGGCCTCCGCAACTTAGTGAGACCCTGTTTCAAAATAAAGAATAAAAAATAGGGCAGAGGGTGTAGCTCGGAGGTAGAATGCCCCTGGGTTCCATCCCCAGTAGTGAAAAAAAAAAAAAAAAGATTGCACTTCTTTCAGATGGAACGTTACCAAGAAGCAGTCGCCATCTCTGGGAGCCGGTCTCCGCAGGTGTGGTGGTGCCCTCACCTGCATCGGACCATCTGCATCGACAGACTCAGCATTCTCTGACAGGTGGAGGGTCAGTGGGCCTGAGCATTTACATGTTAAGTTCCAAATACATGATTAAAAATTACTTCTCTATTGTTTCAGTTTCAGATTTCCAGTTGGGCAATATACCTCTGTGAAATTGTGTGTGTACTCTAGCTCACTGTCTATAAATTTTGTTTCAGGATGGTAAAGGGGTGCCTTTATAATAAATTATGTGAAGTGAGAACTGGGTTCCTCCTGCCCTCTCTGACTGGCCCCCATAACCTCTCCCAGCTAAGCTCATCTCCTGCTACTCCAGCCACATCCACTTCAAAGCCCATTAGCCAAGGACACCCCCAGCTGTGCCCCACTAGGCCTTCCCTCTAAACCACGCCCTTGCTTCATTGAGATCTTACAAAAAAGATACCTTGGGGGGTCTCCCTGTTTAAAATTACAGCGCCCAAGCTGGCACTGCTTGCTCCACTACCCTGCTCCATTTTCTCCACAGCTCTTTTCACCATCAGTTTCTTTCCTGTCTTTTTTCCCACTAGAATGAACAGTCTGTGGACAAGGGAGGTTTCTTTTCTTTCTTCTCCTTTCTCCCCCTCCCTCCCTCCCTCCCTCCCTCCCTCCCCCCTCCCTTTCTTCCTTCCTTCCTTTCTCTCTCTCTCTCTCTTTCTTGCCTTGTTTTGTTTCCTTGCTGTATCCTCAGGGACTAGAGCAGTATCTGAATACCTTCATAATCCATCCATGTATTAGTGGTTTAGCAACTCCAATTTTGAAATCCCTAGTTATAACCCCAAGATTAAAATTAAATCCACAACTCAAAGTATCAATGCATTACCATCTTTAGTCTTTGTATAGAAATATAAATTGAAGCTACTGGTATCAAGAGCTGGACTTAACTTTAAAAAGGCAGTTTGAAGCCGGGCATGGCGGCGCATGCTTGTAATCCTAGTACTTGGGAGGCTGAGACAGGAGGATCTGGGTTTGCGGCCAGCCTCAGCGACTTAGTGAGGCCCTCCACAACTTAGTGAGACTCTGTGTCAAAATAAAGAATAAAAAATAGGGCTGGGAGTGTAGCTCAGAGGTAGAATGCCCCTGGGTTCAATCCTCAGTACCGCAAAAAAAAAAAAAAAAAGGCAGTTTGAGCCGGGCATGGTGGCACATGCTTGTAATCCCAGTACTTGGGAGGCTGAGACAGAAGGATTGCAGGTTCGAAGCCAGCCTCAGCAACTTAGTGAGGCTCTTAGCAACTTAGCAAGGCCCTGTTATCAAATAAAAAATAAAATAGGTCTGGGGGTATAGCCCAGAGGTAGAAGGCCCCTAGGTTCCATCCCCAGTACAATAAATAAATAAATAGGCAGGTTATTCTTAGCAAAGCAATAAGACCTAGAGCATAATGAATACTACTTGAAATTATAGGACCTTAATTGGATTTCTCTAATTCTTTTTTTTTCTTTTGCAGTACTGGGGATTAAACTCAGAGATGCTCTACCACTGAGCTACATCCACAGCCCTTTTTATTTTGAGATAGGGTCTTGCAAAGTTGCCCAGGCTGGCCTTGAACTTGTGGTCCTACTGCCTCAGCCTCCCAAGTAGCTGGGGTTATAGCGGCACCAGGCTTCTTTGTTAAATTTAATTCCTCTTCCCTGCTCCCCACCTGATAATCAGTGGCTGGATTCTACTGCTTTTATCTCTGGCATACCTATCATCCTTCCCATCCCATCCCTCCCCTCCCCCTTTCCAGGTCATCCTCCTGTCTCTAGTCACCCATACACACACTCGCTGTTGCTGGATTTATCTGCAAACAGAGCAGCGGTTGAGTCACTCGCCCGCTCAAGCATGTCCGTCATTCCCAGCTTCCTATTCAAACCGCAAGGCTTGATACACCCTGTGGCCCTCCTGCCCTCTACCTCGAATGTGTCCCTAAGCTCCTGCTGAACAGGGCCGGGCAAGGTGGCACACGCCTAAATTCCCAGTACTTGGGAGGCTGAGACAGGATTGCAGGTTCATAGCCAGCCCCAGCAACTTAGTGAGACCCTGTTTCAAAATAAAAAATAAAATAGGGCTGGGGGTGTAGCTCGGAGGTAGAATGCTCCTGGGTTCAAACCCAGTACCCCCAAATACATAAATAAGTACAATTAATTTCTCAGCTGTAGGGCTCCACTCCACTAACTACCACCAGGAAGACAAGGTCATAAGAAAGACACATGAGAGGTTAAATGTTTCCCCTCACCACAACAGCCCAATAAAGTGGTTAACTTGAATGGATGTCAAATCTTACAGCCCGTGGCTATTTCAAGCTCTATAAAAACAAATGAGTAATTTGAGGAGCTAAGAAAATACCTTCTTGTAATTATGACTACAAGATTCTAATCTTCAGAACCTAACATATCTAATGCAGCATGTCTTCATTAATAGAAAAGCTGCGCTTCTTCAACTAATGCGCCCAGTGGAGAATCACAATAATTCAAGCTACAAATAGCCCCTTTGAGTGGAATTCCTTTTCCTCTCTTTATCCCATTTGCCTTTCTTATTTTATCAAATAACATATAAGCCTTTTTTCTTTCTCTGGAATATGTTTACTTGGAAGAAGCTAAGCAAATGTCCCTGTCACCAAGCACCAAATCCAGATTACCTTCTTTTAAGGTCCATTTGATCGAGCCCGTCCTCTTGCTGACGGCATGCAAACTTCCATCCAGGGTTGACACAAACAGCAAGGTTTCGGGCAGTGTCACTGTGCTGGTACTTCCAAAGATCTGCAACGGGATGAAGAAGAATCTCAGTATGATTCTTTTTTTTTTTTTTTGCGGTACCGGGGATTGAACCCAGGGGCGTTCTACCTCCGCGCTACGCCCCCGGCCCTATTTTTTATGCTTTATTTTGAAACCAGGTCTCACGAAGTTGTGGAGGGCCTCACTAAGTAGAGAGAGAGAGAGAGAGAGAGAGAGAGAGAGAGAGCAAGAGCTGAGGCTGGCAGCGAACCCGGATCCTCCGGTCTCTGCCTCCCAAAGTACTGGGATTACAAGCGTGCGCCACCACGCCCGGCCTCAGTATGATTCTTCACTGTGGGCATGTACAATCACAGACCCCACCCCAGAGCTATCTTTCATAAGCTCCTCTATCTTACAGATGAAGGAACTGAGTTGGATGGGCCTACAATCCCATCAAGGACAAATGTCTAGACAACACTAGAGTCCGAACTAGACCCAGGTCACCTTGCTTTATCTAAGCATCAAATCTACCTGCAAAGAAAAAGGTTCACGACCTCACATGACAAGGACAGGAATTCTGAACCAATCCCTCCCTGGGCGGCTTCCACTGACAATGGAAAGGATGGAGGGAGACATGTGCTCAGCCATCTTCTTCTCCTTCTTTTTTTTTTTTTTGTGGTACTGGGGATTGAACCCAGGCGCATTCTACCTCTGAGCTATACCCCCAGTCCTATTTTGTTTTTTTTACTTTGAAAAAGGGCCTCACTGGGTTGATGAATCTCACTACTTGCTAAGGCTGTCCTCAAACCTGCGATCCTCCTGTTTCAGCCTCCCAAGTGCTGGAATTACAGGTGTGTGCCACCACGCCCGGCATGTGCTCAATCTTTTGATTTCCTTCTTTTCAGATTTATTTTAATCTCTAAAACCTGGTCATCTCATAAGACCCCATGATAAAAAAGAATGGCAACACATACACACACATGAAATTTTAAATAGCAAAGAATTAAGCTGGGTGTGGTGGCGCACCCTTGTAATCCCAGTACTTGGGAGGCCGAGACCGGAGGATCCGGGTTCGCGGCCAGCCTCAGCTACTTAGTGAGGCCCTCCGCAACTTAGTGAGACCCTGTTTCAAAATAAAGAACAAAAAATAGGGCTGGGGCTGTAGCTCGGAGGTAGAAGCCCCTGGGTTCAATCCCCAGTACCGCAAAAAAAAAAAAAAAAAAAAAAAGAATTAGAGGAAAATATTAAAAACAAAATAGGGAAAGTTTCATGATATGAATAATTTATATAATACAAGAGTCCAATAATAACATGCTACAAAAAGAAATTAATAAGCTAGGCATGGTGGCACATGCCTGTAATCCCAGCTACTTGGGATTCTGAGGCAAGTGGATCTAAAGTTTGAGGACAACCTGGGAAACTTAGAGACACCTTGTTTCAAAATAAAAAATTAGGCTGGGCATGGTGACACACACCTGTAATCCCAGTACTTGGGAGGCTGAGAAAGGAGGATTGTAAATTCGAGACCAGCCTCAGCAATTTAGTGAGACCCTGTTTCACAATCAAAAAAGGGCTGGGAGTGTAGCTAGAGGTAGAATTCTTGAGGTAGAATGCTTAGGTTCAATCTCCAGTACAAAAAAAAGCCAAAGGCTGTAAAATATTCTTTTTTATACATTGATGGTAATATTGAAAATTATACATTAGAATACTCATAATCTTTCTGGAAAGCATAAGTATTCATACTTTTGGATCCTACAATTCTTTTTTTTTTTTTTTTGAGGTACTGGGGATTGAACGCAGGGGCGTTCTACCTCCGCGCTACACCCCCGGCCCTATTTTTTATATTTTATTTTGAAACTGGGTCTCACGAAGTTGCGGAGGGCCTCATTAAGTAGAGAGAGAGAGAGACAGGGACAGAGAGAGAGAGAGAGAGAGAGCTGAGGCTGGCCGTGAACCCGGATCCTCCGGTCTCTGCCTCCCAAAGTACTGGGATTACAACTTTTGGATCCTATAATTCCTGTGAGTGTGTGTGTGTGTGTGTGTGTGTGTGTGTGTGTGTGTGTGTGTGGTACTGGGGATTCAATCTAGGGGCATTCTACCTCTGAGCTACACCCCACCCCTTTTTATTTTTTATTTTGAAACAGGGTCTCGCTAAATTGCTGAGATCCTACTGTCTCAGCCTCCCAAGTACTGGGATTATAGGTATGCACATCATGCCTGGCAGATCCTGTAATTCTATTTTTATGCCCTAAAGAAATAATTTCAGAAATGGAAAAGGTTCTGAGCACAATGATACTCATTACATCCTATTTATAAACAAATCAACAACAACAAAACAGAGAGAACCAAATTTCCAATAATATCTAAAAAGCTAAAATGAATAAGGTTAATAAAATGTTACACAGCATTAACAGAACTTGGAAAAATCTAAAATACAGAAAAAATGGTTATATATGTTATCTAGTGAAAAATATAGAATCCAAAATAATTATACCACCATGATTATAATTATACTGGCCAGATTTGTGTCTGCCTTTCTTCTGGCTCTGCTAGGAACTGTATCGGCACCACATGGTTTCCATGAGAGCAGTCTTACATGCACGAGAATGTGCATGCGATAGCTGGTTAGGTTTCCTAGGTAAGTTTTCCCTATTGAGATAGGGCCTATTCTGCCACCCTTGTAATGAGATTTTCTCTTTCACTATACTGTCCTGCAAATTAGCTGGCTCCTGTGTGTAGGTCTTGAGTTAAAAATGACCAGTATACAGCAACTTGTATACTACAACTCTTTGAATTTTGTCATAAATGCTATTCTTAAAATACAGGAGTATGACTGGCCTTAAGCTGTTAGCACAAAAGTTCTGGAGTGTTACTTGTGCATGGGAGCCTGACCCCAGAATGCCTGGTCACTGTCTGTTAAGAACCAGGATGATGCCTAGTTAATCCCTTAAAAGGGAAGGCCCCATGGGTCTCTCCAGGGCAGGCTGAGGTGTTGGGACAACACTCCAGTCCTGACATTCCTTTTCCATGGGGGAGACCGCTGGAGAAGGGGGAGGGGTGTTAGATCAGCTGGAGTGCCCGCTGCTGGCCTGGTGGGAGAGAGGCTCAGCCCTGGGCAACTCCTTGAAAGGCCAGAAGCAAATTTACTGCTGCCTGCCGGGTCTGTTTTCTGTGCAAGGACAGAGCCTGAGGAAGAAGTCTGCTTTTAATTCTACCTGTGGAACCAGGAAACGAGTCTCAGAGCTGGAAAGGCTAGGAAAACAGAAACCTCAAGGGTAATGCCCATCCTATCTGAGGATCCAAAGGTCACCATTTTGGGAATGAAAATTACTTTAGCTCATACATAGGCTTTAGAGGGTGACAAGCCACATCTGGACCTGCTCCCCGCTGACATGAAGAAGCTGCATGGCCCAGGGCACCTGGCCCTATGACAAGGTCACTGGAGGGTATTGCAAGATGAGACAGGGCTGGCTCCCACTGAGGAGGGAATGGGTTTGCAGCTTGAGGTGGGGTGGCTGGATCAGGTCAGTGGGACAGTCCAGAGGCCAAGTCAATGAAAAGGGTAGTGTGCATACCTGGGGGGCCAAGATGTGGAGCCCCCCATCAAAAAGTTACCATAGGAATAACCATTTTGTGTAATAGCTCTTGGAATCCACGTAAGAACTGAGTTGGACTCTGGGTGGCTGAAGTAGAAAGAAAGAATACTTGAGTTCTATGAACATGTTTTCTGCCACGTGGAAAAAGCTGGATGACAGAAAGACAAACAAAAGGAGGCCTGAGGAGAAAGCGGCTTCAGCGTGAGAGACACCGGCTTCCACTGCCCCCCAGGCCTCCGCAAGCTCTTCCCCTGGGCCCAGACACCCCAGGCCTTGCAGTAAATTTCCCGCTTTACTTAAACTCATTAGGATTAGGTTTCTGTCATTCGCAACAGAAACAGTCTACACCCCACACACACCTATTTTAAAAACTACAGATAAGAAAAGATGAAGAAAATATTATGAAATTACAGTAATAGTTTTTCTCCTCTATTTTCTGAATTTCAATGAATCTTTCATAAAATAGAGAGTTAGTAGGTGGGAGAGGAGCTGGAATTTGAAGGAGCTTCCACGAGCACCTGAGTTCAGGTGAAGCTCTTTCCCTCTCAGGATATTAGGGAACCTGACCACCTTTGATCCTTAATACACACCAAAAAGGCACAAAAAGCTGGGTGTGGTGGTGCATGCCTGGAATCCCAGTACCTGGGAGGCTGACACGGGAGGATTGCAGGTTCAAGGCCAGCCTCAGCAACTTAGCAAGATCCTGTTTCAAAGTAAAAAGGGCTAGGGGTGTAGCTGGGAGATAGAATGCCTCTGAGTTCAATCCCCATTACCAAAAAAAGGGAGAAAAATTTAGAAACTCTGAGATCAGAGGTGTCCCAATGAGATCAAGTGCATCCAAGAATAAAAGGTTTATGTTGTTGTTGTTGTTATTAAAACCTACAGTGTAGCCAGGCATGGTGGCGTATGCTTGTAATCCCAGTACTTGGGAGACTGAGACAGGAGAATCACAAGTTTGTGGCCAGCCTCAGCTACTTAGTGAGGCCCTCTGCAACTTAGTGAGACCCTGTTTCAAAAATAAAGAATAAAAAATAGGCTGGGGATGTAGCTCGGAGGTAGAATGTCCCTAGGTTCAATCCCCAGTACCACCAATAAATAAATAAATAAAACAATAACAAACTAAATGCCTCCAAATATATCTTATCACAAAATTAATATTTAAAAGGGTCCATACTCATATCGGTGCTCCTTCTCTACTAGTGTGGAGACAAAAGCCACCTGCTTTGTTTGCATATCTGGAAACCACAGGAAGGGCAATTGTCTATGGTTGGTTGGTAAATCGAAATAAAACACTAATCACACAACTAATGTATTCTTCAAAAATCTCAACAGCACAAGGTTGAGAGGGAAGCTGAATTTAGCAACTGAGAGCTCTGATGGTTGATCACGATGTCCACAGCGCCCTCACACTGGCCGGGCTTCTCCTTTGAAGTTCTTGACTATTTCAAAGCAGGATGCCCAGGAGCAGTGCTGAACAGCCTCATACTCTCAGAAGGCAAGTAAGTATTACAAATTTTCTGGCTTTTCTCCTCAGCATTTTGTTTGTTTTTGTGTTTTGATGCTAGGGATTGAACCCAGGGTGTTCTACCTCTGAGCCACATCCCCAGACCTACTTTATTTTTTATTTTGAAACAGGGTCTCGCTAAATTGCTGAGGCTGGCCTGGAACCCCCAGAATTTTTTAAAACGTGAAAATGCCTGCCTTCAAATATAGTTGCCACAGCCAAGTGTGGTGGTACACACTTGTAATCCTAGTACTTGGGAGGCTGAGACAGGAGGATCACAGGTTCAAGGACAGCCTCAGCAAGTAGTGAAACCCTGTTTCATCAACCTAGTGAAACCCTGTTTCAAAAAAAAATAGGGCTGGGGTGTAGCTCGGGGGTAGAATGTCCCTGAGTTCAATCCTCAGTCCTAAATACAGTTGCCATAACTAGCCTGAATTAAATATGCTTCTAGATGCCTTTTGTGATACTGAGCACAGCTGAGAACCACTTGTACCTGAACATCGCAAAGCGCCACATCATGATAATGAACTTGGCCGTCACCTTCGCCCAGCACAGTCTCTGTACGCACTTTTCTCTACAACAGATGAAACAGCAACAGGCCCTGAGGTCACATGCATGGGTTTCCAGAGAGCCCGAAAAGGGAAAGGCCGATTCTACAGATCTGCTGCACACTGGCTGTCTGGAATCTGACTCGTGTTTAAAAGTAGTGGAATATACCCCTGGCTTCGACGATGGCTGCTAGGAAGTAATCAACAGCAATGCTGTAGAGGGTGAGAATGGTGGGCCCAGGTAATCTAGACTACCCTGAAACTGAGCATCCATTGGCTGATTGGTCCCCACAGACATCAGGCTCTGTCCACATAGCCCTTCTCATACTAGGTGATGAGATCATGTTGGAAACACCCAACTTGAGGACTGTGAAGCCTGGCTACTGAGGCGGATAATGTTGGGACAATGGCTGCTAATAAAACCAATGGGTTTCACTTAATGGGATCGGTGGCAGAAGAGTCCTCACTGCAGCCCTGCTCAGTGAGATTTCAACAAGCTCCCCTCGCCCCATGAAAACAGATGCACGGTCAGGGCTGGTACCTGCTGTCCAAACGTCCTGACTGCAGAGTGATGTTTCTCGAAGCCCAGCGGCTCCACCACTTCATGAGGCACCACCCCTTCTGCACTTCAGAACCGTGGAAGTGACTCCCAGGTGTAAAGGCGAGTCGCTGACAACTGAATTATTCTCAATATTCTGAACTCAGCTAATAGTTAGTTGCTCTTGTGTTAATTAACTCCTTTATGTTTCAGGTAAGAAAAAAAAATCTTTCCTAAAATGCCCTCTGAAATAACTTTGTTTAGAAAAAGTCTTCAGTGAAGAGAATTATGTACCCAAGGGGAAGGTAGGTGTTTAAACAGCACAAAAACAAATGAAACATCCTTTAACAAAACCCCACCAATTTCTAAGCCGATATTTGGAATCAGACAAGGAGGTGGTTCGCCTGTGACTGGAGAGCAACCAGCCAAGACCCACGACGTGGCTGTGGGGCCCTGTCTATCTCTAAAGTTGTGGCTTGCTTCCACTCCCACTCGGCCTCCGCCCCAAGAAGCACAGCGGGAGGAACCTTGCGAGCTCTGAGATTCACAACACGGGACAGCGGACTGCTCCTGAGCAGGGGTTTCAGAAATGCTGCATTTCCCAAAGAAATGAAATTCCTAAACTGCAGACACATATTTCAAAAAGTAGATTCCAGGTTCGGTAACTACCTAGTAACAAAGGTCAGAAACAAGGTAAAGAAAAGCACGGAGCTTTCATCTCTAAGGCAGTGGGAAGAAGTGCTGCCACACACACGTGCCACATGCCCACGGTTTTCCAAGGGATCTACATGTGGTGAGGATTGTAATCTCTGTCCCATTTACAAAACTGGAGCATAATAATAGGACTGTAATCTCTGTTCCACTTACAAAACACCCTCAGAAAGGATATACACACATACATGCAGGATACCCGCCATTGTGAACAAGAGAGCCACACGCATGTCTCAGGTGGCATGCAAATTCATCAAGTCCAATGCACACCTCTAAAAGTTAAAGCACATGGCAACACTGTAGTGCTAGTGTAGTAGGATAAGTAAAGAGTTAAAATAAGTCTTTTCTATGAATCCTCTTCCCTTCCCACTTCTGCCCCAATAGACTATAGTATTTATAATATTAGAATACAATAATCTGGTTAATAACAATTTGTCTTTCTTTTGGGAGTTTCACACTGACTTCTAAGATTTGTTCAGAGGCTGATTTTTTTCCCATATGCATGTTTGTGTTGTTCTTGTTTTAACTAATATTCCTATGGTCACTGGATTACTGTTAGGTTGCATAATCCTAATTTTCGTGTTATTTATTTAAGGTTAAGAAAACCATTCCTTTAGCCAGGCGTGGTGGTGCACAATTGTAATCCCAGTACTTGGGAGGCTGAGACAGGAGGATTGCAGGTTGGCGGCCAGCCTCAGCTACTTAGTGAGGCCCTCCACAACTTACTGAGACCCTGTTTCAAAATAAAGAATAAAAAATAGGTCTGGAGGTGTAGCTTGCAGGTAGAATGGCCCCTGGGTTCAATCCCCAGTACCACAAAAAAAAAAAAAAAAGAAAACCACTCCTTTAAATCAAAAATACAATTCTTGTATAACACTAGCAAGGATACTGGCTTGTGTTTCCAAAGAATATCATTATACAATATTGTGTGTGCCTAGATCACAGGGACCTACAACCTGCTGTCAACAGTGAGGCTGCCTTTTGCAGTGAGGGGGTTCCTTGCCAGGGCTCCGATCCACTGGCCAGCTGACCCCAGAGGTGAAGTGAAGGCAGACTGACTAAAGGGTTCATTCTGGTTGACCAAAGAACACACACTACAGCATTGCAGGTTAGACTTGAAACAGGTAGGCAGCAAGGGAGGAAAGGTTTAGATAAGAAAGATTCCAAAGGTATTTTGTTTTTCTTTGTACTGGGGATTGAGCCCAGAGGCATTCTACCTCCAAGCTACACCTCAGCCCTTTTTATTTTTTATTTGGACAAAGAGTCTCACTAAGTTACTGAGAGCCTTGCTAAGTTGCTGAGGCTGGCTTCAAACCTGCAATCCTCCTTTCTCAGTCTCTCAAGTACTGGGTATTATAGATGTGTGCTACCATGCCCGGCCCCAAGGTATTTTCTTTTACTACTCAGTCCTAGAACACATGAAATCTTGAGAACAATTAAAGCTGCATGTCACCAAATGCAGAGTAGTAAGTTTCAAGTCGATTACAATATGCTAAAGAATCAGAGCTCATAATTATTCACCACAGCAACGATGCTTGTTGGTAGGAAGGGTATTCTCCACAGGGGGATATGCCTATGCCACAGCACCTAGAAGAGGAGACAGGTAAGGCTGCACATGCACCTGTGTAGATGCGGTGAGGGTGGGTGGCATCTGATGGGGAACGAAGCAGAGGTCAGCAACAGGTAATGGCAAATAGACTGGATTATCCTGTTGGCTCTAACTGGTTGAAATCCAGAGTAGATCAGCTGTTTTTAAGGACTATCAGAGCTGGGCATGGTGGTGCACGCCTGTAATCCCAGTACTTGGGAGGCTGAGACAGGAGGAATGCAGGTATGAGGACAGCCTCAGCAACTTAGCAGGACCCGGTTTCAAAATAAAAAAAAATAAAAAGGGCTGAGGGTGTAGCTCAGAGGTAGAATGTCCCTGGGATCAATCCCTAGTACCCCCAAAAAATATATATATATGTATGTATGTATTTTCTTTCTGATACATACATATCAGAAAGAAACTTTCTGGTGTACCATAGCAGGATTCTATAGGGCTTCTCACATGCACTCACAAAATAATAAAAAATGTAAAAGCCTATGCAGGAATGTCAATCCAGCAGGAAACAACTCAGAATGGTGTTGTATCACAGAGACCCTTGGCAGGCACTAAGCAATAGTCAAAAAAAGGACACCTGTGTCTACAGTTCTATTTATAACAATATTATCTACTTCAGACTATAAACTCAAACAAAGCCTGGCTACTGGCGATTCTAGTTGCTTTACAAAAGTAGCCAGCAGGCCGGGCATGGTGGCGCACACTTGCAATCCCAGTACTAGGGAGGCTGAGACCGGAGGATCCGGGTTTGCCGCCAGCCTCAGCTACTTAGTGAGGCCCTCTGCAACTTCGTGAGACCCGGTTTCAAAATAAAGTATGAAAAATAGGGCCGGGGGTGTAGCTCGGAGGCAGAACGGCCCTGGGTTCAATCCCCAGTATCACAAAAAAAAAAAAGTAGCCAGCAGAGTATAGTCATTCTCATGCCATTTGATCACATGGTAGGAAACTATGCCAATGAGAGCCAAAAACCACCAAGAATTCAAAGCAAGCCAGGCATGGTGGTACATGCCTATAATCCCAGCAATGTGGGAGGTTGAGGCAGGAAGATAGCAAGTCCGAGGCTAGCATGGGCAACTTAGCGAGACCCTGTCTTCAATCCCCAATATTGCCAAAAAAAAAAAAAAAAACCAGGAAAGAGAGAATAGAGAATTCACCAAAGCAGCTCAAGACTAAAATTGGCACCAGTAAGGGCACAGACCCACTACACACGGCTCTCTGGGTGGTAAAGAAAGTCTACATGAGCCACAGGAGGAAAGCCTCAGTTGATCAGGATGCTGGGATCAACTCTCAGCAAGCAAAAGGACTGCCTTTGAAGGTATCTTTTTTTTTTTTTTTTGAGATGGAGTCTTGTTATGCTGCCCAGGCTGGGCTCAAACTCCTAGACTCAAGGGATCCTCCTGCCTCAGCCCACCAAGTGCTGAGACTACAGGCACACACCACTGTGCCTGGCTTAAAGGTGTCTTAAGTAAAGGCCCGATTATACAGATGAAAAAAAAAAAGGTTTTTATTCTAACAAACCCTGATCCCCAACCCCCATCTCATTTACACACCTGATCCAACATCAAAATATTCATCTCCAAATCTGGAGACTTCTATAAAGCCACCTGTACACTGTGACAGGAATCTCCTGCTTTTAGTCTCCTGTCTATCAAATTGGAATAGAAACCAAGAAAAGAATTAGAACTTTGGTGATAGTCTTCTAGTTACTTGTGTCTATGTTTTATGGATTTCAGACCACTTCTAAATTGTTCCAAGTCCTGTTATACTTCACGTACCTGTGTTCAGGTCAGCAGTAATCCATCAACCATACAGTTCCTCCTAACCAGTCTATGGGCTGTTGTTTCCTGATACTACATCAATAAAGGTACCCATGACATTTGCTTTGGATGGGAGTCAAGTGTCTAGTTGGGATGCAGTAAAAGGGCAAGGTCTAACTGAACAGTGCCATGTGGTTTCCAAACTAAGCAGATGAGAGAGTTAAACTAGTATTTGTGGCAATTCTGGGGTGTGATGTAATTAACCACCACTCGAGACAGTTATAATTCTCTGGTTCAGGCTATTCCTCTTCTTTAATGGAACTGACAAACGTGACTGCACAAGTCTACTTTCTTCCTGAGCATAAAGGTAGGCTAATTTCATTAGAGGTGAATGCATTTCCCCCACACTGGTTTTGGGCCCTAGGCTAAGTGTCTAAGTCCAACCAGCTGCAGTTTTGTTTGTCCTCATGATCTCTCTGCCACCATGGGAGAAAGAAACACCCCTGGGCATGGAAGGCGCTCCAGGAAACCCTTAACCATATCATGGGCAAGAAAATAAGCCCTTGTTCTCAGGGTGGTGTCAAATCCCTAAGGTTCCTCAAGATCCTTAGGGAGCTAGGCCAAATCCTGCATTTCACAGATACGAAAACTAAAACCCAAGGTGACACAATCATCTGGTGGCTGAACTTTATTTATTTATTTATTTATTTATTTATTTATTTATTTATTATTTTGTGGTGCTGGGGATTGTACCCAGGGGCATTCTACCTCTGAGTTACATCCCCAATCCCATTTTCTTTTTTTTTTCTTTTTTTTATTGGTGCATTGTAATTATACATTTAATAGGTGTTAGGCTATAAGAGTCATACATGCACACATTGCCCGATTTGCCCTCCCTCATATCCCACCCCGTTCCCTCCCCGTTCCCTCCCTTTAGTGCTTTGCACAGTGATTTGAGTTTTATAAGTTTGGATGTATACCTCCTGTGCTTTTTTTAATTAGGAAATAGGTTCTCACTAAGTTGCTCAGAGCCTCACTAAGTTGCTGAGGCTGGCCTCAAACCTGTGATCCTCCTGTCTCAGCCTCCCAAGTACTAGGATTACAAGTGTGCACTACCACACCTGGCAAGTTTGGCTTTTAGTAAGGCTGGTGGTACTCTTATGAATTTAAAGTCTAAGTCAGCCCTTTCTTAGTTTAGTGTTTAGGGTGCTTCTCCATCGAGGTAAGTAAGCCTAGTAGGTTTCTCAGTTGATACTAAATCTAACTTACAGTTTTTTCCCTTTAGCGAAGACAACAAAATATAGTGGTATAGTGGTAATACCTGTATTCTAAAGTTAAGCCATAGCCGAGCGTGGTGGTGCACACTTATTTTTTTTTTTTTTTTTGCGGTACCGGGGATTGAACGCAGGGGCGTTCTACCTCCGCGCTACGCCCCCGGCCCTATTTTTTATACTTTATTTTGAAACCGGGTCTCATGAAGTTGCGGAGGGCCTCACTAAGGAGAGAGAGAGAGAGAGAGAGAGAGAGAGCGAGCGCGCTGAGGCTGGCCGGGAACCCGGATCCTCCGGTCTCCGCCTCCCAAAGTACTGGGATTACAAGCGTGTGCCACCACCCCCGGCTTTGGCGCACACTTATAATCCCAGTACTTGAGAGGCTGAGACAGGAGGATCGCAGGTTTGTGGCCAGCCTCAGCAACTTGTGAGGCCCTCCACAACTTAGTGAGACCCTGTTTCAAAATAAAGAATAAAATAGGGCTGGGGGTGTAGCTCAGAGGTAGAATGTCCCTGGGTTCAATCCTCAGTACCACAAAAAAAAAAAAAAAGTTAAGCCATGCCAGGTATGGTGGTGCACACCTGTAATCTCAGTACTTGGGAGGCTGAGACAGGACGATCACAGGTTCGGACCAGCCTCAGCAACTTAGCAAGGCTCTCAGCAACTTAGTGAGGCTCTGTTTCCAAATTAAAAAAATAAAATAAAATAAAATAGGGCTGGGGATGTGGCTCAGAGGTAGAATGTACCTGGGTTCAATCCCCAGCACCACACACACACACAAAGCCAAACTTGATCCATCTGAGTATGGATCCTCATGTGTAGTTAAATCTATTTTATATATTTATTTATTTTTGTAGTACTAGGGATTGAACCCAGGGACATTCTACCTCTGAGCTACATCCCCAGTCCTTTTTTATTTTGAAACAGGGTCTTGCTAAGTTGCTGAGGTTGTCCTTGAACCTGCGATTTTCCTGTCTCAGCCTCCCAAGTACTAGAATTATAGGCATGTGCTGCCACACCAGGCTCAGTTAAACCTATATTAATAATAAGTCCTCATGTGACATGATCAATGACAGTATATGTGTATATGGAAATGTCACCATGAAATCCATCAATTTGTGCAATTAATACATGTTAATAAAAAATTACATTTATAAGAAGAAGGAGAAGGAGGAGAAGAAGACTTCATGTGGGAACCCCAAGGGAAAATAAGTCTCAATTAAATACCAAAATTTTCAGTCCTGATAATAGCAACTCATCTGAAACGGCCACGTTTGCTCTTTACCCTTGGTTAGAAATTTCTTTGGAGGGTGAGAATCGGAGGGGTGGGGTAGAAAGTGGAAAAGTGCTCTAGTTAAATTAAAATTACCTACAAACAACTGTATTTATGACATAATTGCCACCTGCACTTGCCAGATGTTGCCAAGCTCCAGGATAAAAGTTAAACATCATGAAATACACCTCTAAGCCAGGTGTGGTGGCGCACGCTTGTAATCCCAGTACTTGGGAGGCTGAGATCGGAGGATCCGGGTTCGCGGCCAGCCTCAGCTACTTAGTGAGGCCCTCCGCAACTTCATGAGACCCGGTTTCAAAATAAAGGATAAAAAATAGGGCCAGGGGTGTAGCCTGGAGGTAGAATGCCCCTGCGTTCAATCCCCGGTACTGCAAAAAAAAAAAAAAAAGACATGAAATACACCTCTAGTTGAGACACCTGGCCAGACTGACTTCCCCCATCAGAACCCCAGTGTTTCAAGTATGCAGGAGGACTCCCTACTTCTCTCCCAATGGAGTCACCACGCCTCCTTCCTCTGTCCATTTAGTGCCTGTGGCTCCACACCACACAGACCCAACAGCAGGACTACTTACTGCTTCTGGGATGTGTAATTTCCAAGATGAAAAGGGCTGAAGAGATCTTTACCCAACCCTCTCATTTCTCAGGAGTGGAAATCAAGGCCCAGAGAGGTGAAGTGACTTGCCCAATGCACCACAGACAGTTAACGTAGACACAGGCTCAACGTCTCCACCTGCCCGTCCTTTGCCCGCTACCACACACTGTAATTTCACTACTTTAAATCATGGTTCTATGAGACCTGTAAGCTTAAATTATTTCAGGCCTGAAGCTCGCCTCTGAGTCCTGCTGGGGTAGATGAAGATGAGCACTTCGCTCTGATATGAGGGTTGGATCTCTTGGAAGAGACTGAAATGTAATTGATAGATTCCTTAAAGACATCCAATCTACCAACAGCACTGCAAATTATACAGGGTGGGGTCTACAAAAAACGTGGATGAGAATTCCTGAGATCCCACTGTAGATCTAAGTGGGTGGGAATAACACCATAAAGAGTCAAAGACCAGCCAGGCGTGGTGGCGCACGCTTGTAATCCCAGTACTTTGGGAGGCGGAGACCGGAGGATACAGGTTCGCGGCCAGCCTCAGCTCTCTCGCTCTCTCTCTCCCTGTCTCTCTCCCTCTCTCTCTCTCTCTCTCCTTGGCAAGGCCCTATACAACTTCGTGAGACCCAGTTTCAAAATAAAGTATAAAAAAAAAATAGGGCCAGGGGGGTAGCACGGAGGTAGAAAGCCCCTGGGTTCAATCCCCGGTACCGCAAAAAAAAAAAAAAGAAGAGTCAAAGACCATGGCCTTATCCCCCATTAAAAAAATTCCTACAATACATATTCATCCAGTCCATTTCTTTTTTTTTTTTTTTTTTTGGGGTAC
>PVJS01039206.1:0-19012 GCA_004027185.1 Glis glis
GCTGAGACCGGAGGATCCGGGTTCGCAGCCAGCCTCAGCTACTTAGTGAGGCCCTCCTCCGCAACTTAGTGAGACCCGGTTTCAAAATAAAGTATAAAAAATAGGGCCGGGGGTGTAGCTTGGAGGTAGAACGCCCCTGGGTTCAATCCCCAGTACCACAAAAAAAAAAAAAAAGAACATGTTCCAGAGATTGCTGAAGTGAATGAGACTTGGAGACTATGATGCATTAGTGAAACTTGAAAACTTCTTTGAAGATTCACAATGAAAAAATGTCTCTACTCAAAGAGAAAAGTTAATAAATAAATGCTCAATAACAGTTTCATACCAAATTTAGATAGGTTATAAAAGCATAATGTTAGGTGCTAGTCTTATTAGGTAATAAGTCCAAGATTTGATGTGTTTGATAACATATATACAAATATACATATATTTGTGTGTGTGTGTGGTGTGTGTGTGTGTTGCTAGGAATCAAACCCAGGGCCTCACACATTGGTAGGCAAGCATGCTCCACACTGAGCTTCATTTTAGCCATAGTAATTTCTTTCAAAAATATTTTTATTTGTAGTCTTTTCTATCATGGTTGTAATTTATCTCCTAAGACTATGATACAGCATGATTTAACAATTTTTAAATATTATAATTTTTCTTTCCCTGTGGGGAAAAGTGCTATATTTTAATTATGTTTCTGCATTTAAATATCATAGGGTCACCAGCCAGTTCTGTTGAGAACCCAATACCGTTGTCACCCTGCAATCAGTGCTATCGCTAACGATCTATTTTATGAAGGAACCCTCTTGAATGGCATTTCAGAAACAGAGAGGAGCCCTTTATTGGAGTGGCTCCCCACCCTGTGTTTCTATAATGTGAAAGGAGTGGAGCAGGTAAATGACATCAGCATTGGGGCAGTCAACATGGTTTAGTTTTTTGGTTTAATTTTATTGTCGTTGTTTGTATGATTTTACTTGGTCTTCCTATATCCTTTCTGGGAAATTTAATTTAGGATCTGTTTCTTATTCCAGATTGAAAGAGATAACAGCTTTCATAATGTGGCAGAAGCTGCTTTTACACTCAAGCTGATTCAATCACTGATCGCAAGTGGAATCGCGGGCTCTTCGATTGGGGTGATAACATTATACAAATCCCAGATGTACAAGGTCTGTGTTACATATTATGATATTTGACACATATTAAGTATTATAATTATATATTACAATATTTTATATTACATTTGTAGTAGTTTGGTGTGGTGCTTGAAAAACTTTGGGGCTATAATTTATATACTAAAAAAAAATTCTGATCTTTTTTTCTGGCCTGGCTTTTTTTCTGCATAATTAAACGTAAACCTAACAAGGTTTAATTAGATTCAGTTTACAGCTGTTGGGGCAAAAATGCAAATAAACAAATTAGAGGGAAGAAAATATGGTGTATGCTTTGTGTTTTGGAACAGATGGGATTGAATCTCTGTTTTCCAAAATGTTCTTTCATTATTATTATATTTATCTGTAAATCAAGGATAGATACCAGATATTAATATACACCTGAGCCAGTTACTTCTCAGTAGATTTTTTCTTTCAGTTTATTTTTCCTTTTCATTATTTGCTTATTTATCAGCTCTAAATTAGCATATCCAAATGAGTTTCCCAGCAATAAATAAATCTTCATTTTTTATTTTGTTTCATTGGGCCATTAATCTGTTTGTTTCTTTGTTTGTTTTGTGGTGCTTGGGATTGAACCCAGGGGTATTATACCTCTGAGCTACACCCCCAGAATGGTTTTATTTTTTTATTTGGAAACAGGGTCTCCCTAAGTTGCTAAGAGCCTCACTCTGAGGTTGGCTTCGAACCTGTGATCCTCCTGCCTCAGCCTCCTAAGCACTGGGATCACAGGGGCGCGCCACCATTCCCGGCTTATCTATCATTTTAGAGACTAGCCAAATCTATATGAGTCATAAAAGAGAAATAAAAGCAATGCTCTATTAGTTTAGTTATGACAGCTGCTGTGAGTAGGTGCCCAGGTGTGTTCTCTGCAGTCTCTGCACCGCTGATCCTGTCTTCTTTCCTCCACAGCTCTGTCATCTACTCACTATCGTGGACTTCAACCATCCTGATATCAAAACTGTGCAGGTGTCGACAGTAGATGCTTTTCAGGGAGCTGAGAAGGAGGTTATTATTCTGTCCTGTGTAAGGACAAGACACGTGGGATTCATCGACTCAGAAAAACGAATGAACGTCGCCTTGACCAGAGGAAGGAGGCATTTGTTGATTGTGGGAAATTTAGCCTGTTTGAGGAAAAACAGACTGTGGGGACGTGTGATCCAACATTGTGAAGGTAAAATAAAACTGTATTTCAAGCATTTCGAATTAGAACTTTTTTGGTAAGTGCTTGGGTGGTTTGGGTAGGAATAGCTCTGGATTTGTCATGGTGGCGATGACTGGCATGACATTAATATGGGGACAGTATAAAATAAGGAATAATCGTCTCATGTTTGTATCTTTTTAAGGAAGGGAAGATGGATTGCAACATGCAAATCAGTATGAACTGCACCTGAACCACCTCCTTAAAGATTATTTTGAAAAACAAGCAGAAGAAAAACAGAAGAAAAAGAGTGAAAAAGATAAATCTAAAGATAAATTTCATTCACAAAAAGACATGGTCTAAAAAGAAAAAAGACATGATCTAGGAATTTTGTATTCATATAAATTCAGATTCATTTCATATGGTGTATTTTTTTGTATTTTTATTACTTAAAAACTCTTGTTATAGAAAAGCTTTATATAACATATATATGTTATTTAATATTTAAATAAACACATCTAAAAAATTTACTTTCCAAAAAGCATCATTACTTCTATGAAGCCAAATAGATGTTTTGTCTGTAAAAGAGATGCATTTTACAAGGGCAGCGGGAAAGCACCCTGGGGAATACCAGTGTCGTTCAGAAAGACATTAATATTTCAGAAGTTCGTTTATTGGAACACATCTGCACATCAAATACACAAACACTCCTTTTTGACCTATAACCATAGCCAAATATTTTAGAAATAAATATACTGCTCTACCATTTTATTTAATTTTTCATTTGTTTATTTTTGAGGGTACTGGGGATTGAACCCAGGGTCATTCTACCTCTTAGCTACACCCCCAGTGTTTTTAAAAATTTGAAACAGGGTCTTGCTGAATTGCTGAAGGTCGTACTAAATTGTTGAATCTGGCCTCCAACCTGCAATCCTCCTGTCTCAGTCTCCCAAGTACTAGAATTACAGGTGTGTGCCACCACACCAAGCTCTGTCCCACCATCTAAAAGTAAAGACATTTACAATAAAACTTTTTGTTTTTGGCGGTACCAGGGATTGAACCCAGGGGCATTCTACCTCTGGACTACACCCCAGCCCTATTTTTATTCTTTAGTTTGAAACAGGGTCTCACTAAGTTGCCGGGGGCCTCACTAAGTAGCTGAGGCTGGCTGCGAACCTGCGATCCTCCTGTCTCAGCCTCCCAAGTACTGGGATTACAAGCGTGTGCCATCACGCCCAGCTACAATAAAACTTTTAAGAAGCACAGAAGAGAAGAAAGAAAAACATTAACCCAGAGATGTGAACCATATGGCCAATGCCCAGCACCATACCAGGTATAGGCATTTAATAAGAATCCACTGGATGAATGAACAGAGGAGTGCATGGATGATGACAGACTACCATCAATTCAGTGGTTATTGATGTGGGGCTGGATTTCTCAACTTTGATACTCATGACATTTGGGGCCAGGCTGGGGGGGGGCTGTCCCATGCCTCATAGGATGATTAGCAGCGTCCCTGACCTCTGGCCACTAGATGCCAGTAGCACCTTACACCCAAACGGTGACAACTAGAAATGTCTCAGGCACTGCCAAATACCCTGGTGACTGACTCAGAACCAACTGCACTGTGAAGTATGGCTGCCCCTATTTTTTGGTTGTTTATTTGATCCAGGCAACAGTTAATAAAGGAGGGCAAAAGGTTTTTTTATTTCTTTTTTAAGTTTTTAGGTGGTCATGTGTCTGCCCTGTTTGTAACGGCATTGTACAGAGTCCACCAGTTCTGTTTTCAGTCCACTTCCATCCTCCTGGAAGTTCATGATGATTTCTCCTAACTTGTGACAATAGATCAGCTGTGACTGTCATATATTTATCTTACATATCTTCATAGTTACTTTAATATGGCAGAGGCTCCTGAACCCCTGTATATGTGTGTTTGTGGTACTGGGGATTGAACCCAGGGCCTTGTGCATGGTAGGAAAGCACTCTACCATTAAGCTACATCCCTAGAGCTTTTTAAAAATTTTATTTTGAGACAAGTTCTCACTAAATTGCCCAGGCTGGTCTCTAACCTGTGATCCTTCTACTTCAGCCTTCCAAATAGCTGGTATTGCAGGCTTGTGCCACCACACCCACCCAGCACACATGTTGAAGTCTTTGAAAGATCATCCCACTTAACGATATTCCATTCCTCTTATTTAGAACGTAAGTTGGTACAGATATGGTACAGCAGGTGTCTTAGCATTCTCACTGCTGTAATCCGAAGACCTGACCATGCAACTTAGAGGAAGGATTAGTTTGCTCACAGTTGGGAGATTTCGAGTTCAGTCCATGTGAAGCCGGGGACCACGGATCTTGGCATGGCGTCGGCAGGAGGTGGAGAGAGGGACAGTGCAAGTCTTTGCTCTCAAATCATTAAGGCCAGAAGCAAGAGAGCGAGGGGAGGAGGAGTCATATTTTAATCTCCAAGGCCGCAGCCCCAGGGACCCACCTTCTCCAGCCACACCCTATCAGCTCAGGCCTCTACCCAGATAAATCCCTTATAATGGATTTATCCACTGATGAGATTACAACTCTCATGACTTAACTTTATCAACCCTGAATTATAAATGAGCTCTTTAGGGGACATTCTATATCTAACTATAACATTAGGTTGCTAAGAGGTTGATAATATACTGCAATTCTTGCTAATTAGTAGCTATATTTTATAACTACATGACTAATTTTTTCCTCTTTTTCTAATTTATAATGAACAGAAAACAGCACAGGTCTTTCAGAATTGCTCTGGGGTAAGCCTTTGGGGGGGTACTGGGGATTGAACCCAGGGACATTCTACCTCTGAGCTATACTCCCAGTCCTATTTTTTTTTAATTTTTATTTTGAAACAGGTTCTCACTAGGTTGATAAGAGCCTCACTACTTGCTGAAGTTAACCTGGAACCTGTGATCTTCCTGTCTCAGCCTCCCAAGTACTGGGATTACAAGCGTGCACCACCACGCCTAGCTAAGCCTTTCTATTCTTTCTAGCCCACCTGCATAGTTACTATATTAAGCCCTCTATGCCAGGCACTTTAGAAGAGAAAAAGAAGTAATGGTGCATGGGAGGAAGGGGGACAAGACAGAAATGGCCGAGTCTCTGTTCCCTTGCCTCCCCATTCCCTTAGCTCACAGTACCCACTTGCATTTCAGGCTTTCTTCCCCTCTGTGTGGACCTGGCTCACACTGGATGCAGTGTTGGTTTCCACTGCTCCCATCCTGCAGAGGGACCATTTGGATAGGATCATAGCGTGTTAGCCCCAGGTGTAGTGTCTATTGCAGAGGCCTGGTGCCCATCGAGGGGTCAGATTAGACACAGTGCTCTTGCCTCAGTCCTTGTCCATCAGAGCACAGTCTTCCTCCCAAGACTAGTACAACAGAAACGGGGCGGGGGTGGGTGGTGCTCCTCTCCTGATTTCCTTCAAACACCCAATAAGAAGCAGAACATGTGTTGGCTCATCTACCTTACTTTTCTTAGAGAATAAGTGAAAACATTCTTCTGATTGGGTGGTTGTGATAGTCAATCTAGGTTGTCAACTTGACCTGATCATGACACACCCAAGATCATGTGACTTTGGGTGTGTAACAGCAGATTAAACAGAAAGCCCTGCCCTGAATGTAGGCAGCAGGATTCTGATAGGTGCGGACTTAGATAAAAGAGGGAGAAGCCGCATAGAGCGCTGCGTGACTCTTTCCGAGGAAAACGCATCTGCTCTCGCCTGAGATCGTCAGCCGTCGGCTTCGCCTTTCTCTGAAGAGCTTCTTGATCTTCTCGGCCTCCAGCTCTTGGAACTGAAACTTCACCATCGTTTCTCCAAAGAGCTTCCTGATCTTCACGTCTTGGATTGGGACTGAATTAGTGGTTGCTCCGATCCTAAGACTCCAGCTCTTAGACCGTTCGACCAGCTACTGGTTCCTCTGACTCTCCACGTGCAGTCAGAACCTGGGACTACATTGCTTCTAACTGTAAGCCCATCTGATAAATCCCTTTTTCAAATATACTCATTCTGTGTATTCTGTTAATCTAGTGAACCCTGTCCAATACAGTGGTGTTGACAACTGTCAAGTTGTCTTTGATTCATCATGTATTTTGAACTAAAACATACTATCTGAACCCTGAATATTAGCATGACTTTATATTTTCAAGAGGAAAAAGACTTTAATATTTGACATAGAAGCCAGGCATGGTGGCGCACACTTGTAATCCCAGTATTTGGGAGGCTGAGACAGGAGAATTGCAGGTTTGTGGCCAGCCTCTGCTACTTAGGCCCTCTGCAACTTAGTGAGACCCTGTTTCAAAATAAAGAATAAAAAATAGGGCTGGGGGGTGTAGCTCGGAGGTAGAATGCCCCTGGGTTCAATCCCCAGTATCACAAAAAAAATATTTTTTTTACATAGAAAAATGCCCCCAAATCCAGGTTGACACATTCTTTTTGTGAGGGGGCACTGGGGATTGCACCCAGGGGCATTGTACCTCTGAGCTACACCCCTAGCTCTCTTTTTTTCTTTTCTTTTCTTTCTTTTTTTTGAGATTGGGTCTTGCTAAATTGTTGAGGCTGGCCTCAAACCTGCGATCTTCCTGTCTCAGCCTCCTAAGACTGCAATTACAGGAATGTGCTACCATACCTGGCTTAGTATAACATATTCTTTGTTGTTTTTTTTTTCTTGTTACTGGGGATTGAACTATAACCCCCTGCCCCCAGCCCTTTTTAAATTTTATTTTTGAAACAGGATCTCACTAAGCTGCTGAGGGTCTTGCTACATTGCTGAGGCTGGCCTTGAACCTGTGATTCTCCTGTCTCAGCCTTCCTAGTACTGGACTGACAGGCATGCACCACTGTGCCCAGCATTCTTTACATCTTTCATCTCAAATTCTAAGGATGGGTAGATGCAGATTGAACTTTAAAGAGTATTCCGTTCAATAAACAAAGTATTAAAATTTCTAGTGATTTTATAATATACTCAAAATAATAAGTCAGTTTTACAATTATAGCCATCTAATAGCTATAGTTAAAAAAATCCCAAAACAATGTCTCAAAACAATGCTCATGTGTTCAATAAATGTTAAAATTATATGAGAATATTTGTAAATTTTTTATTTCTAGAAATCTATTAGTTTAGGCATCACACTTTGGAACAGAATGAAATTCCTAGGCTTTATTTTAATCTATGTCATTATTAGTCACCTTTACATGGTATGAGTCTTGGGTTCTTTTTTCAAGATTAATTCACAAACATCCCATTGATCCCCAGTGAGGGGACAGGTATTTTCTCTACTTAATAATGACTAGGTCAAGGATCAGAGAGATTGAAGTGACCGCCGAATCTACCATCAGCAGCAAGAGACCAGGCTGGGCCCAGGCTACGCTATCAGGAGTCCTTCAGTCATCAGAGGGTGACGACACTGGCACACAAACCTGACAGTCCTCTTTACCCCAGCCAGATTCATGCCCTGGTCATTTACCTTGGTTAACTTAGTATGTAATAATTGATTAACAGTGTATTCGAGCCAGGCAAGATGATGCACGCCTGTAGTCCCAGTACTTGGGAGACTGAGGTAGCAGGATCACAGGGTCAAGACAACTTAGTGAGACCCTGTTTTAAAGTAAAAAATAAAAAGGGCTGGGGGTGTAGCTCAGAGGTAGAATGCCCCTGGGTTTAGTTCCCAATACTAAACCAATACAAAAAAATACAATAAAATACAAAAAATACAAAAAAATACAAAAAAATAAAAATAAAAATAAAGAAGCCAATTTATTTGAACAATCTATATAATAAATTTTTTTTTAACTAGAGAAATGGGCTCTTTGAAGATCTTTATCTAGATTTGCTATTAGATCTAGTATGCTGCCTAATGCAAGTTGCTGAGGCTGGCCTCAAACCTGCAATCCTCCTGTCTCAGCCTCCCAAGCACTAGGATTATAGGCACATACCACCACATTTTGGCTTGGTGATTCTTAAAATTCTTATAATTATGAAAAGTAGGTTAAAATAATGTATTTTTTTTTTTTTGCAGTACCGGGGATTGAACCTAGGGGCATTCTACCTCTGAGCTACACCCCCGGCCCTAGTTTTTATACTTTATTTTGAAACCGGGTCTCACTAAGTTGTGGAGGGCCTCACTAAGTAGCTGAGGCTGGCCGCGAACCCCGATCCTCCAGTCTCCGCCTCCCAGGTACGGGGATTACAAGCGTGCACCACCACACCCGGCATAATGTATGTTTTGTATGCTGCCCTCCTCTGCAATCAACTCCTATCCTTAGAAACATACATTTTCAAATTCAAGTTCCTTGTGAACAACTGTCAGTTAAAATCTGAGGTTATGAAGCTCATCTTAAAACTTCAAAATAAAACATAGTTTTTGGTATTGCTCTTTTATATTTGAACAAAAAGAACCTTTGAGAGATGCCAAAGCAAACCTCAAATGCTGCAAGTTCTTGACTTCGGTTTAATTTAAAGACAGCTGCGAAATAGCTTCATACCAATTAGATTTTCTGTATTAAATAAGAATGAACTGGAAATTGGTGACTTACTTGATGGATATAGGACCTTGAAAATTAAATAATTGTTCTAAAAATATTAGATCAACACTGATTTGAAATGCCTGCTTTATAATTACTCATGAGTGAAATGTCTGTTTAGTTCGAATTGTGGTTTTGGTTCACATTAGCATGACTTGATTAAAAAGTAGAGGAAAAATACAGGCCAAATACCTCTGCAAGCCTCTCAGTTCCTGAAAGGAACCAGGTCGGTCGATTTTTTAATATAACATGTCTGTTTTTCTCTCAATTATTTCTTTTCCTTACTATTTTCTCTCTCTACCTCTCTCTTTCCTCTCTCTCTCTGTTTTTGTGGTACTAGGGATTGAACTCCTGACACTCTACCTCTGAACTATACCATCAGCTCTTTTTTTATTTTGAGACAGGGTCTTTATAAGTTGCTGAGGGTCTCACTAAATTGCTGAGGCTAGCCTCAAACCTGTGATCTTCTTGTTTGTCTCCCAAGTACTGGGATTACAGGAATGGGCCTCCATGCCCAGTTTATTCTACTTTCTAATTAGGCAAATCTGAACAAAGGGTGTGTGTGTGTGTGTGTGTGTGTGTGTGTGTGTTGCACATGTGTGAAAAATCAGGAACCAGTCAACTCGCAGGCTAGAGCTAGTAGAAAAGACCTCCTGAGTGAAAGTCTAAGGATACCTATGGTACTCAGCCTCTTTTTTTTTTTTTTTTGCAGCACCGGGGATTGAACCCAGGGGCATTCTACCTCCGCGCTACACCCCCGGCCCTATTTTTTATACTTTATTTTGAACCTAGGTCTCATGAAGTTGCGGAGGGCCTCACTAAGGAGAGACAGAGAGAGAGAGTGAGAGAGAGCGAGCTGAGGCTGGCCGTGAACCCGGATCCTCTGGTCTCCACCTTCCAAAGTACTGGGATTACAAGTGTGCGCCACCACGCCCGGCTACTCAGCCTCTTTTAAGATAGAACAAGCCCATTTTATTGGCTAAATTAGAATGGATTTATGGCTTCTTGGAATAAAACTACTTTCTTTGGTGCAATTATAGTGTATTCACTGAGCATCTATTCTTTGTTTTGTTTTGGTTTTGGTTTTAACCGAGCATCTCTTCTCTGGCTGGCCCTGTATTAACTGGAGAGCAGCCTGGTCCAGTCTTCTATAACAAGTGTGTGTGTGGCTGGTTTATGTGTCAGCTCAGGCATGGAGTGCACTGGTTATGTGCCACCCTACTCCCACACAGGCAAGATGGAGCACTCCCTGATGGAGAAATGGGGGCATGCTTGAAGTAAGAAAATAGGGCTCCTAGGTGGGTATGGTGGTGCACACCTGTAATCCCAGTACTTGGGAGGCTGAGACAAGAGGATTGCAGGTTGAAGGCCAGCCTCAGAAACTTAGCAAGACCCTGTTTCAAAATAAAAAATAAAAAGGGCTAGAGGTGTAGTTCAGAGGTAGAATGCCCTTGAGTTTGGTCCCCAGTACAAAACAAACAAACAAACAAACAAACAAACAAAACACAGGGTTCCTCCTTTGCCCATCATTTTAGAATGTGCACTTCTTTTTGTTGTTTTTTTTGTTTTGTTTTTGGTACTAGGGATTGAACCCAGGTGCATTCTACCTCTGAGCTGCACCCCCAGCCCTCTTTTTATTTTTTTTCCCCATTTTGAAATAGGGTCTTGCTAAGTTGCTGAGGGCCTAAATTGCTGAGACTGGCCTCGAACTTGCAATCCTCCTGTCTCAGCCTCCTAAGTACTGGGATTCCAGGTGTGTGCCACCCAGCTGGGCAAGAATTTGCACTTCTAATAAATAAAAACTAACATGGCCATGATGTCATTAGGAACACAGATAGTGTTTCCGACATCCTCAGGCTCCTTAACTGTAGAATGAGTGTCAGGCTGTTAGGGTTTGGTAGGCCACCTCATGGGTCCTTTTCATCAATCCAGTATCGAAATAATGAGCCAGGATAGGTTATTGCCAAGTTAAAGTAGGATTTATTGCAAAAGCAAGAGTAAAAACAGCATCACACCAGAGAGGATGCAGTGGAGCGCTTCAGCAAGATGCTGCCGCCCCCTGAACCTCCGAATCTGTATTTAGGTCTTGTTTTCTTATCTTTACAGGGACTGCGGTCTGGTCTGACATCACTGAGCTTAGTCAGCAACTATGTGAGGGAACACATGGTGTCTTACAAGTAAGGGGCATTTCCTAGTCTCTTGTTGCCACCAGGGATCACCCATGGAACCCAAATCCTTACTGATGTTCCCTGTGAAGATGATGCTGGGTGGACTGGTGGGCTGAGTCACACAAGCTCTGATAATAGGAAATTAGCAAGCGAGGCAAATCTAAGACTAGCAATGTGACATATATGTGTATGACAGCACAATACTGCTTTTTTGATGGTTCTTAAGGTTCAGTCACTCTAGTGGTTAAAAGCAAGGACTCTGTTTCCAAATAAAAAATAAAATAGAGCTAGGGGTATAGCTAGGAGGTAAAATGCCTCTGGGTTCAATTCTGTGATCCCTTTTAAGTAATACAGGCCCTATCCAGTATTTCCAGCGGATGATGATGACCTTCCTGAACAATGTGGTAACATCACAGGGGTACGGGGCAGGGCATCTGGCAAAGTGTCATGAACAGCAAGGTCCCGCGACATTTGCTAAGCCCAGACTTTCTCATACAGGCTGGCTTTCATGCGCCATGCTGCTGTGTAGGTAAGCTAACTAGATAAAAAGGACCAGGC
This sequence comes from Glis glis, assembly GCA_004027185.1. Classification (NCBI taxonomy): domain Eukaryota; kingdom Metazoa; phylum Chordata; class Mammalia; order Rodentia; family Gliridae; genus Glis; species Glis glis. The sequence goes on from PVJS01039206.1 coordinate 11,575, forward strand.
ACAAAATAGACAATCTTTTGGTACAGGAGCTATATGCATGACTTCAGCACCAATGGCTCTTCATAATCATATTTTGCATTTATAATTTGGGATTCGTACCAGCAAAAGGTGTTCAGTGTTTATCCAATGAATGATTTAACAATTTAGGATGTCCAGGTGGTGATATTTCCCTTTTTTATTTTTAGAATTTTATTGTATATTGTATAAAATTATTGTATATAATTCTTTAGAATTTTATTGTATATAATTATACATTGTAATGAGATTCAAAGTGATACGTTCATCTATGTACACAACCTCTTAACCCCATCCCATTACCACCTCCTCCCTCCCTATACATGCTAGTAAGGTTGTTGGTGATACCTTCATATATGGGTATAATATTATTTGGTCTGTTTCCTTTCTGAAGCCTCCTTTCTCCCCTCCCTTCCTCCCTCTCCTAATCCCCTTCTACTATTCCTATTATCTACACATCTTATTATCATGAACTGATAACATTGTCTATGTAGTCCCAGTACTTGGGAGGCTGAGACAGGAGGATCGCAGGTTCGGAGCCAGCCTCAGCAAGTAGTGAGACTCTCATCAACCTAGTAAGACCCTGTTTCAAAATAAAAATAAAATAGGGCTGGGGGTGGGGCTCGGAGGTATAATGCCCTTGGGTTCAATGCCCAGTACTGCGCGCATGCGCGTGCACACACACACACACACACACACACTCCTACTACAACAAAAATCAAAGCAGCAGATTGCAGTATGCCTCTTCTAAGTCCAACTACTTAGTTGAATGAGTGAATTCTTTGAAAGATATAGCTATCAAAGTTCATTCATGAAGATAAAGTAACTTGACGGGTTTTAGAGGGTTTTTATATGGAATAATTTCATTTATAAGATGTCGGGAGCCATTTCTTTGTATTCAGGCTCATAGATGCAAATACAACCTTGAGAGGTATAAGCTTTACCAAACAGGACGATTAAGACTTGTTGTTAAGAGTGCTATACATTTCCATAGCCAAAGGCTATCTGAGGAGAGACTTGATTGTTCTTCAATCCAGGTGACCTCACCCACCCAGGGGGCATGACTCCCAGATGCAGGCGAGGAGGGAGGTGGTCTGAAGAGATCAGGTTAACAGAAAGGGGTGTTGACATTGTATGGTGGGGGGGACTTTGTATCTATTTCTTGTGCTCTGAAAGGATATATAAAGACTGGGCTGAATAAAGTCGAGGCTGCTGCAGTATGGAACTGAGAGCCCTCCCGAAAAATTATCTTTTGTCTCTCTCTCTTTATTTTTCTTAATCCTCACTCCCTGTTTCAGGTACCGTTCGAACCTTTCAGCTCTGCCAGTGGGTTCCGGCAATAAGACAAATTAGGAAAGGCAAAACTATGGGTACAGAAAGCAGATCAGAGGTCGCTAAGGACTGGTGGGGGGGACTGATGACAAAGGAGCATGGGGGAACTTGGGGACGGGTAAAACTATTCTGTGTGTGTGTGTGTGTGTGTGTGTGTGTGTGTGTGTATTTGGTGCTGGGGATTGAACCCAGGGGCATTCTACATCTGAGCTACACCCTGTAGTCCTTTAAAAAAAAATTTTTTTTTTTTTGGTACCGGGGATTGAACGCAGGGGCGTTCTACCTCCGCACTACACCCCTGGCCCTATTTTTTTATGCTTTATTTTGAAACCGGGTCTCACGAAGTTGCGGAGGGCTTCACTAAGGGGAGAGAGAGAGAGAGAGAGAGACAGGGAGAGAGAGCGAGAGCTGAAGCTGGCCGCGAACCCAGATCCTCCGGTCTCCGCCTCCCAAAATACTGGGATTACAAGCGTGCGCCACCACGCCTGGCCTAAAAAGTTTTTTTAAATTTTAAAACAGAGTCTTGCTGAGTTGTTGCACAGTGGCCTCAAACCTGTGATCTTCCTGCCTCAGCCTCCCAAGTACTGGGATTACAGGCATGTACCACCACAACCAATGGAAACTGTCCTGTATCTTAATTGTGGTTGTGGCATAGACTTTGAAATTACTAGAGGAGGACATAGGACCAACACTCCAACATATAGGCAGTGGTAGAAACTTTCTCAATAAGACCCCCAAATCTCAGGAAATTAAAACAAGAATTAGCGCCTGGCATGGTGGCGCATGCTTGTAATCCCAGTACTTGGGAGGCAGAGACCGGAGGATCCAGGTTCGCGGCCAGCCTCAGCTACTTAGTGAGGCCCTCTGCAACTTCGTGAGACTCGGTTTCAAAATAAAGGATAAAAAATAGGCCCGGAGGTGTAGCTCGGAGGTAGAATGCCCCTGGGTTCAATCCCTGGTACTGCAAAATAATAAATAAATAAATAAAACAAGAATTAATGAATGGGATGGTATTAAATTAAAAAGTTTCTGCTCATCAAAGGAAACCATCAAGAGTCTAGAGAGAGAGCCTACAGAATGGGAAAAGATCTCTGCCAGCTACTCCTTTGATAGAGGACTAATATCTAGAAGATATACAAAACCTAAAAGATTTAATACTATAAAAAAACCCAATGAAGAAATGGCCAAATGAATTACATAGATACTTCAAAAAAGAAGAAATACAAATGGCCAACAAACATATGAAAAAATGTTAAACATCATTAGCAATCAAGGAGATGCAAATCAAAAACTACACTGAGATTCCATCTAACCTCAATCAGAATGGCAAACAATGAGGAGTTCTAAGATGGCGATCAAGGGAGATACCACGTTACAATCTCTCAGAGACTTGGATCTCAATCGCCGTGAAAGCAACTTCTTGACAGGAGAAGAAAAGCAACAAAAACTTGAACAAAACAATGAAAAGTTTGAAACATGATGGAATCAAAGCCAGAAGACAAAACAGAGGAAAGTAAAAAGCTCCAAGCGCCTTATCTAAGGAATGGCGGTGGTGCCATCTTGGCCGGACCGCGCCGGTTGCTACCAGCATTGCGGCTTCCACACGCCGCCGGCAGAGGAGCCAGAGACCTGTTGTGTGTTCAACTGCAGATCAGCAGAGACAAAAGCAAGCAGCAGCTCCTCCATACTCAAGACACCAAACGGCAGCAGCGACAGCAGCTGCAGCGGCGCCATCTTAGCAGGACCTTACCGGTGACTACCAGCATTGTGGCTTCCACACAAGACCAACGGAGATGCCAGCGACCTGCTGTGAATCCAGCAGCTGCAGAATAGCAGCAGTGAAGGCAAGCAGCGACTCGCTCCATGCACGACACAGACACGAACTGCCGCAACGGCAGAAGCGGCAGCGGTGCCATCTTGGTCAGACTGCGCCGACGGCTACTGGCATTGGGGCTTCTGCAGGCTCCAACAAAGAAGTCAGGGTTGCAGCGCCCTTATAGAGTCCCCAGGGATCACCACAGGACATACAGCTGTGGTACCTGGGAAAAATTGAACCAAACCACCCCTCTCTGTGGAAAATGTGGAGTTCCGTGTTTGCACAGAATCAGGTCAAAGCAACATCCACCACTTCTGTAGGCAAAGAGAGACACAAGACTGGGGCACCCTGCTGGTGACACCTGCCATAGGTGTAGACAGAGAGAGACATAGGGACAGCACAAGTGGAGAACATGGAGACCCACGCTTGCAGTGAGAGGGGCAATAGTGGCACTGGTCGCCTGCACGGGTAGTGAGAGACACCATGCAAGGGTCCCAATCACTGAAGGAGACCAAGAATTGCGCCTGCAAATGGACATTATACCGAGCAAGTGAGAATAACCATTCAGTAAAGGCTATTCACCTTTTAGGCTCACCTAGTAGCAACTATCTACCTCCAGAATAAGAAACTATAAAGGCAGAGAGATTAGACATAGGAAACATACAGAGTGAGAGAGAGAGAGAGAGAGCCACCAAAAGCAACAAAGATATAAACATAAGAAACCTGAAATCATGAAAAGGAAGAATAGCAAAGAAACAATGAGCCTCCACAATCCCACAACAACAGAACCCACCAACACAGAAGTGCAAAGATTGCCAGAAGGACAATTCAGAACTTCAGTAGAGGAAATGATACAGGATTTCCGAAAAGAATTCAGAGAGAGCCTGAAAGTAATGAAGGATCAAATAAACAAAGAATCCGACACCCTGAACAGGAATCAAAAAGAAGCTCTGAAGGAAGCGAAGGATGTAATAATTGAAATGAAGGAATCAATACAGACCATCAACAATAGACTAGACCAGTTAATACTGCAGCAGCCTCGACCTTATTCAGCCCAGTCTTTATATATCCTTATAGAGCACCAGAAATAGATACAAAGTCTCCTCCACCATACAATGTCAACACCCCTTTCCACTAACCTGATCTCTCCAGACCACCTCCCTCCTCCGCCTGCACCTGGGAGTCATGTCCCCTGGGTGGGTGAGGTCACCTGCACCTCCTGGATTGAAGAACAATCAAGTCTTTCCTCAGATAGCCTTCGGCTATAGAAATGTATAGCACTCTTAACAACAAGTCTTAATCGTCCTGTCAAGGCTGTATTTGCATCTATGAGCCTGAAGCCAAAGAAATGGCTCCCCACAGTGGAGCAGGGTAATTCACGCTAACGGAACTCGAAAACAAGCAGGAGTGGCAATTATGATATCAGACAAATTAGACTTCAAACCTAAACTTATCAGAAGAGACAAAGGTCATCTCTTACTGTTAAAAGGAACAATCCAGCAAGAGGATATAACAATAGTCAACATTTGTGCCCCAAACATAGGTGCAACCACTTTCATAAAAGAAACTCTTCGTGACATTAAATCACACATAGATCCCAATACAATAATATTGGGAGACTTCAACACACCTCTCACACCACTAGATCTATCTTGAAGACAAAAGGTCAGTAAAGATGCCTTAGACCTAAGGAACACCATAAACCAAATGGACCTAGTAGACACATACAGAATATTCCACCCAACTACAGCTGAATTCACATTTTTTTCAGCTGCTCATGGAACCTTCTCTAAAATAGACCATATCCTAGGCCACAAAGTGAGTACTAGCAAGTTCAAAAAATGTGACATATAGGTTTGTCTTTTACAAATAAGAAGTATTGATTAAAGCAAAGGTAAGTCAAGTATAGAGTAAAACGAGTTTAATTTGTTGATGGTTGAGAATAGTTAGCTCTATATTTATTAAATTATTCTTGAATAATAAAATCCTTATTCTGAACCAAGAATCAGAGCTGGTAGACAGTTTTTTTTTTTTTGGAAAAGACAATACTCTATCTCTTAGGGACAAACTCTTCATGGGAGAAGAGGGGAGTACACTCAGCAAGGGGAGGAAGGAACTGGCAGTACTGTCATGATGATGTTACATGTGCCTAGATTGTTTGATTCCAGTTAAGACCTAAGAAGATATGATTTTGTGACTGCTTTAGAATTCTGGGACAGAAACATCCCAGGACCATGTTATTTGATAAGTTCTATTTCCTAAAAAAGTTTACAGCCAGGGAAAGAATTGTTATTCCAGAAGTCAGGCCTGTTACTTTTTGGAGCTGAGTTTAAGAGTACTAGGGGAAAATAAAAATTACTAATTCTAGCCTAAAAAAATATGAGATAATCCCCTGTGTCTTTTCAGACCATAATGGAATGAAAATAGAAATCAACTATAAGAAGACCCAGAGAAACCTCATAAACACGTGGAAACTGAATACCACACTGCTGAATAAAGAATGGGTCAAAGAAGAAATAAGGGGAGAAATTAAGAAATTCCTAGAATCAAATGTAAACAGAAACACAATATATCAAAAATCTCTGGGACACCCTGAAGGCAGTATTAAGAGGAAATTCATAGCACTGAGTGCCCACATAAGAAGAACAGAAAATCACCTAATAAATAACCTAATGACACACCTCAAAGCCCTTGAAAAACAGGAACAGTCTAACCCCAAAGCCAGTAGAAGAAAGGAAATTATTAAAATCAGAGCAGAAATCAATGAAGTAGATAATAAAAAATACAAAAAATCAACAAAACCAAAACCTGGTTCATTGAAAAATTAAACAAGATAGATAAACCACTAGCCAACCTAACCAAAAGAAAGAGAGAATCAACCCAAATTACTAAAATAAGAGATGAAAAAGGTGATATTACCACCAATAGCTCGGAAATCCAGGATTATCAGAAACTACTTTGAAAAACTATACTCCAACAAAATGGAAAACCTAGAAGAAATTGACAAATTTCTAGACACATACAACCTTCCTAAGTTGAATCAAGAAGATATAGAAAATTTAAATCCACCAATAGCAATTAAAGAGATTGAAGCAGCAATAAAGAGCCTACCATCAAAGAAAAGCTCAGGTCCAGATGGTTTCCCAGGTGAATTTTATAAAACCTTTATAGAAGAAGTAATCCCAATACTCCTCAATTTATTCCATGAAATAGAAAGAAACAGGACTCTCCCAAATACATTCTATGATACCAACATCACATTAATACCAAAACCAAATAAAGACAGCTCAAGAAAAGAAAACTACAGACCTATATCGTTGATGAAATTAGACACAAAACTTCTAAACAAAATATTAGCAACGCGCATTCAAAACCACATCATGAAAAGCATACATCATGACCAAGTCGGGTTCATCCCAGGGATGCAAGGCTGGTTCAACATACGAAAAACAATCCATGTAATCCACCAAATAAACAGAACTAAAGACAAAAATCACATGATCATTTCAATAGATGCTGTATTGGCCAGGGTTCACTAGACTAACAGAATTCACAGAATGAGTATATGGAAAAAGGGATTTATCAGATCAGTCTTACAGTTTGAAGCAATGTAGTCCTGAGTTCTGACTGCATGTGGAGAGTCAGAGGAACCAGTAGCTGGTGGAAGAGCTGGAGTCTTAGGATTGGAGCAACCACTAATTCAGTCCCAGTCCAAGATGTGAAGATCAGGAAGCTCTTCAGAGAAACGATGGTGAAGTTTCAGTTCCAAGGGCTGGAGGCCAAAGATCTCAGACGAGAGCAGAAGATCAAGAAGCTCTTCAGAGAAACGGCAAAGTTCCAGTTCTATGAGCTGGAGGCCGATGATCTCAGACGAGAGCAGATGCGTTTTCTTAAGAAAGAGTTGCACATCTCTCTATGCGGCTTTCTCCTTCTTTTATCTAAGTCCTGCACCTATCAGAACCCTGCTGCCTACATTTAGGGCAGAACTTTCTGTTTAATCTGCTGTTACATAAACCAATTGTCTCATTGACACACCCTATGTTACATGATCTTGGGTGTGTCATGATCCAGTCAAGTTGACAAATTAGATTAACTATCACAGATGCTGAAAAAGTATTTGACAAAATCCAACACCCATTCATGATAAGAACACTGCAGAGAATTGGAATAGAAGGAACATACCTCAACATCATAAAGACAATATACAATAGGCCCACTGCCAACATCATACTGAATGGGGAAAAACTTCGAGAGTTCCCTTTAAAAACAGGAACA
>PVJS01039207.1:0-19012 GCA_004027185.1 Glis glis
GTACTGGGGATTGAACCCAGGGGCATTCTACCTCTGAGCTCCACCCCCAGCCCTATGTTTTATTCTTTATTTTGAAACAGGGTCTCACTAAGTTGCAGAGGTCCTCACTAAATAGCTGAGGCTGGCCGCGAACCCGGATCCTCCTGTCTCAGCCTCCCAAGTACTGGGATTACAAGCGTGCACCACCATGCCTGGCTTATTCTTTATTTTGAAACAGGGTCTCACTAAGTTGCAGGGCAGGGGGCTCACTAAGTAGCTGAGGCTGGCCACGAACCCAGATTCTCTGGTCTCAGCCTCCCAAGTACCAGGATTACAGGCGTGTACCACCACGCCCGGCTTAGCTTAACATTTCTTATATCATTCCACCCTATTTGTTTTTGCGTTCTGCCCCTCTTGGTGCATATTCCTTTTATTGCATTTGTATAGATCACATTTTATTTATGCACCCGAGTGAACATTTTCCTGCTAGACGCCGACGTCCCGGGTCCCAGACCCGTGCACACTGTTAATGGTACCTGATATTGCTTGGCTGCCTTCTGTACAGATTTGCTTCTGTGCAGCGGGGGAGATGGGTCTTGTTTCCAGGACTCCCTTGGGACCGGGTCTTCACCCCACGCCGAGGCAGACCCCTCAGGGCGCAGCTCCCTGGCTAATTCAGGCAGTGTCCCACCTGCAGGGCTCCATTTGGGAAGTTCGAATCCCCAGTTTCCAAGGCAGCCTTCACCTGAGCAGAGAAGCAACTGCCCACCCTCGCGACCTCGTCCGCCGCGCTCAATGCCTGCTAATTCCCGGGTCACCGCCGATGGAAACGTGGCGTCCCTGTGATCCGTAGGCAGACAGAGGAACTGTGTAGAACACCACAGCCTGTGTGCTGACCCCTCTCCGGGTCCTGGGAAAATGACGGCCCCGGGCCAGGGGGAGGGAGGGGTCCATGACCCATCTTTAGTCTCTTTTCTTCTAAAGTTATTAATGGGGTTTGGCTCTTCCAAATGGGTGGCTCTGGCCTTGCCGTCTGCCTCCTACCTCCCCCGGAGAGCAGCTCATTAATCAAAACCGCTGCGAAAAGCCGGGCGTGGTGGCGCACGCTCGTCATCCCAGTACTTGGGAGGCTGAGACTGGAGGATCCGGGTTCGCGGCCAGCCTCAGCTACTTAGTGAGGCCTTCTGCAACTTAGTGAGACCCTGTTTCAAAATAAAGAATAAAAAATAGGGCTGGGGGTGTGACTCAGAGGTAGAATGCCCCTGGGTTCCATCCCCAGTACTGCAAAAACAAAACAAAACAAACAAACAAACAAAAAAAAAAAACCCGCTGCGAAAGCCACGGCTCCTGCATCTCAGCCATCAGTCCCAATGCCCACCCCTGAGCTGAGCTGCCTGGGGTCACAGTCTCACAATTGCTGCGAGGTTCCTCAAGAAGTAACAGGCTGCTGGTGTGCTTGTGTTGAGACCTGGCCGGGGGACTGCAAGATGGGGTCTGGGGAAGACCCCACCAGACGACCACGTCTCCCTGCTACAGCCCTGGTGGCCGTATAGCTACCACCAAATATAACACAAAGGCAAACTGCAGCCCTCCAGGGGCTCTGCCTTTGGCAGAAGCAAAGATCTTTCTTTGCTGATGATTCAAAGTGGTAACTGCTGGGAAGAACCATTTCAGAAACCTTTTTGGAGTTTGAAAAGATAAAGACATAGCCGGGCGTGGTGGTACATGCTTGTCATCCCAGTAACTTGGGAGGCTGAGACAGGAGGATCACAGGTTCGCAGCCAGCCTCAGCTACTTAGGCCCTCTGCAACTTAGTGAGACTCTGTTTCCAAATAAAGAATAAAAAATAGGGCTGGGGGTGGAGCTCGGAGGTAAAATGTCCCTGAGTTCAATCCCCAGTACTGTAAAAAGAAAAAAGAAAAGAAAAGATAGAGACATATAAACAGTCATCATCATCATTATCACCATCACCATCATCACCACCAACACTCTCACAATAAAAATGAACCACTTGACATTGGAGCATTTTTTTGGCTTCAAATTGTTTGCATTCATCTGGGTTTATACCTTACAAAATTATAAAAGTAAAATATCAGTTAAAAACTAAAATATAAAAAAGCAAACATCTAGCCGGGCGTGGTGGTGCACGCCTATAATCCCAGGATTTGGGAGGCTGAGACAGGAGAATCTCAGGTTTGAGGCCAGCCTTCGCAACTTAACGAGGTCCTCTGCAACTTAGTGAGACCGTGTTTCAAAATAAAATAGGGTTGGGGGTGTAGCTTGGAGGTAGAACACCCCTGGGTTCAATCCCCGGCACCACAAAAACAAAGAAAAAAAAATATCTCACCCTGTCCTTGTCTCCTCTCTCTGCAGGTTAACATGGTGGGGAATTTGCAAGTTTCAGGAACTTACACATAATTTATATTTATATCCATAGGAAATGTATGATACTGTTTGGTCTCATGCCCTCTGCATCAATTATTACGCATTATGCTTTTGTGTTTTATCTGTAGTGATACCTGTTGGTCAGGGACATTCTTTCTAACTGGCGTGCACCATTTTATCATATTTATATAATATACCGCATTTTTTTTTTTTTTTTGCTGTACTGGGGATTGAACCCAGGGGCATTCTACCTCCGAGCTACACCCCCAACCCTATTTTTTTTTTGTTCTTTATTTTGAAACAGGGTCTCACTAAGTTGCGGGGGCCTCACTAAGTAGCTGAGGCTGGCCGCGAACCAGGATCCTCCGGTCTCAGCCTCCCAAGTACTGGGATGACGAGCGTGCGCCACCATGCCTGGCATAATATACTGCGATTTATTGATCTGTTTCCCCCAGGTGGACACTAGAGCTACTCCACCCCAGTATCTAGTGTCACTCGTGAGTTGGTAGATATCTTTGGATATGCACCTTGTCCCGGTAGCTCACAGATTCTTCCGAGGCTGGACTGTGGACACGTCCCTTTGCTCTGGGCGTGGTCTAAGTACTTTCCAAAATGACAGGGCTCAGGCCCTTTCCTGCCCCACAGGAGATCCGCGCTCCCTATGACCCGACACCAGCCACCTCCCACTTCTTGCCATCCTGACCCGGGAACCCACCTGTCACACAGCGCTCTTCTGGTCCGCATTCGCTGGTGGGCGGGCGGGTCCGGCTGTGAGTCCCTGGGGCTGTGCGCCCAGGGCTGCCGCTCTCTCTGCCTCCCTCCGCTGATCCTGTCTGCTGTGTCCTCAGCTCCGGGGAAGGCGTGTGGTCGAGCCAGGGCTGCGCGCTCACAGAAGGGAACCTCACCTACTCCGTCTGCCGCTGCACGCACCTGACCAACTTCGCCATCCTCATGCAGGTTGTGCCGCTGGAGGTGAGAGCCGGGCTCAGGGAGCCCCTGGGGCTGTAGAAAAAGGCAGGTGTGGATGGGGCCCCGTGTCCTTGTTCCGGTGGTCCCCAGGGTCTACCGGCTCCAATCACTCTCTGAACAGACCCTAGGTGGGGGCACCGAGTCTATGACGTTCTGTTCCTGTCCTCAGCAATGGATGGACATCTGAAGGGCAAGTTGGGGGCAGTCTGACCCTAGCAGGTGCTCATCAACACGCAAAAGGCCCACCTCGGGCAGGGGAGCTGAGGGGACGCGGAGAGACAGGTGGCTCACCTGGAAGTGAGTTATGTGGACAGGTGTTCCCTGTTCCAGGGACAGAGGAAGCGAATCCTTGCTCACAGTGAGCTGTAGACAAGGACCAGAGGCGCAGGCACGCTGGCAGCAGCTTGTCTTCAGGGCTGCCTTCCTGGGTGGGCAGCTCTGCAAGGGGACGCCGGGGTCACTGGCCACCGGAGTCACTTACTGTACACTGGCCGGTGGACTCTGCGTCACCGCGGACTGCCTGCAGCGGAGGCGTGGTCAGCAACAGGGGACAGGGCCTGCTCGCTCTCTGGTCTTATTGCATGAGCAAGGAGCTGTCCCCCTGGCCGTCAGGGGTGGGGTGTTAGGGGCTCCCCGAGTCACACCCCGGGCAGGGCCTCTGCCTTCTCGGAGTTCGGGGAGGGTCTGCCGGGCAGTGGGGGGTGGGAAAGGGGCGCATCCAGCAGACCATGTTGTGTATTTGTCCAGAGGGAAAAACGAAAGTGTCTCTGTCTACTAAGTCAAGCAAACAGGAATCCTAGAAGCATTTATGGTGATAAATGTGTCACCTCTCAATATCGGTGACGCTAGCTTTAGACAGTCTGTGGGTGTCTTCGTGGGAACAATTTACATCTACTCATTGCCAGAGAAGGTTGATTTGGAAAGTGGTTTAAAATTATCCCTGCTAAAAATGAACATTCTCATGAACATTAAAGAAATTAAGGCAGATTTTCATAAGTAGATACCAAATCCACGGCACATTTGCGGAATACATAAAGGAGCGTAGATGGCCGTACTCCTCCACGCTGACGTCTTCCTGGGGGCCCTGAGCTCACCCTGCTGGTCTGTGGGCTCCTGGTCCAGGCTCTGCGTGTGGGAGCCAATGTCTCATCTCCTCCTTCCCTCTCCGAGGGCCTCTCCTGGTTTCTCCTCCGGTTGGTTTCAGACGCCGCTTTCTTCTTGAGTGAGCAAAACTCTCTGTGAAGTCCCGGCAGACAGTGGGGCTCACCTGAGTGGTACCTTAGACAGGTGGGCTGGGGCTGGGACTGGTGATCCAGGGCCACTGTGCATGGGAAGGAGACCCCAGGATGAGGATCAGGAGACCCCAGGATGAGGTCCCAGGTGACCCCAGCATGAGACCCCAGAAGACCCCAAGATGAGGCCCCAGGTGACCCCAGGATGAGGCCCAAGAGACCCCAGGATGATGCCCCAGGAGACCCCAGAATGAGACCCCAGGAGACCCCAGGATGAGGCCCGGGAGACCCCAGGTTGATGTCCCAGGAGACCCCAGGATGATGCCACAGGAGACCCCAGGATAAGACCCAGGAGACCCCAGGATGAGGCCCCAGAAGACCCCGGATTGATGCCCCTGGAGACCCCAGGATGAGGCCCCAGGAAACCACAAGATGATCCCCCAGGAGACCCCGGGATGAGGCCCCAGAAGATGCTGGGATAATGCCCCTGGGCACCCCACCCCAGGATGATGCCCCTGAAGACCCCAGGATGATGCCCCCAGACCCCCCACCCCAGGATGCCATCTCAGGAGCTCTGAGGGTGGGGGTGTTTCTGCGAATGTGTCAAGTATGCACATCTGCATCCTGGCTTATGATTATCAGCAAGGTGTGCAGGCTGCATGCTCAGCTGGTAGCACGGGGCAAGGGACTGTCGCAAGGGCAGGAGGGGGGTCCTGCTCCTCGACTGCGGCTGTGTGACTCCACGAAGACACTGAGCAGTAGATCAGCCGCTGGGCGGGAGTTCCCAAGGTCGGCTCCCGGTGCGGGGATTTCAAGAGCTCGCCTCACCCACTGCTCCTTCCAGAGCCTGGTGCAGACACCTGCCCCCGTCTGTGCGGCGAGGAGGCAGAGTGAGTCAGCTCCTCCAGGAGTGGCCGGGATGCCTGACGCAGGCTGGCTTAGCAGGACAGCCCACTCTCGCCCACGACACAGCTGGTGTGTGGGAACGCCGGCCGGCGGGCAGCCAGTAGGGGGCGCTGGGGAGCCAGGACCTGGGACCCTGGCGGTGGCTGCTCTCATGGGCAGGAGGAAGGGGTCAGGGGCGTGCACCCGGTTTAAAAGCAACATCTCTGCCCCCACCGTCTTAGAAAGGAATTCCTAGGGAGGGCGTGAAGCAGGAACAATCAGGATTTGGAGGGAATGAGGGCCGGAGGGCCCCGGTGTGGGGCTGCGAGCCACTGGGCCCATCCAAGGGAACTACAGCTCCATCTGCCTCTGTCCTGCGTCCCCCCGCCCCCACCAGGTTTGCATGCCAGAGCAGGAAAACCGTATGGTGGCAGATGGCCCCACCAGGGCTGCACCCGGGGAAAAGGCTCCCAGGGGGCATGTAGTGGCATGGGAGTGGTGCTCCTGCCCTCTGGGGCCAGCACAGGACGTGCGTCCTGCAGGCATGGTCCTCCCTGGGGGCTTCCTCTCTGCATCACCCCTGGGCTCTCCTAGCAGGTTCCTCAGGAGCCTCTGGGCACAGGTGTTTGTCATGCACCCTGGGGATGTGGATGCAAGGACCAGGTGCCAGCACAGCCTCCTGGGAGAGAGGGTCCTCGCGGGGAAGTGTGCTTCAACAGGACAGCCACACGCTGCGGCCTGAAGACTGACTTGGGCCAGCAGACAGGTTTCGTTTGGTCCACAGGAGATTCAATTTTTAAAAATGAGCCGGGCATGGTAGTACACGCCTGTCACCCCAGTACTTAGGAGGCTGAGACAGGAGGATGGCAGGTTCAAGACCAGCCTCAGTGACTTAGTGAGATCCTCAACAACTTAGTGAGACACTGTTTCAAGATAAAAAGGGCTGGGGGTATAGCTCGGAGGTGGAATGCCCCTGGGTTCAATCCACACTACCAAAAGAAAAAAAATCTTTTAATAATTGTTGGCCAACATTTTTAAAATGCAGATACATGATTTATTAAGTTTGGATTTCTGGTTTTTGAAGAAGCTAAAGACCCCCAGCCACATTGAACTTCCACTCCTGGCTGAAGACAACAGCTAGAGTCGAGTGGCCACTGCCCCTCAGGCTGGGCCTGGGGACAGCTCACCTGTCCCCACCACCGATGGCCCCGCAGCACAGCCAGCTACCACTAGTCTGTTTATGCCATTGTTCTGCTTTTAGGAAGACAGAAACATGTTTGTTCTTTTGCGGGGGGGGGGGGTACTGGGGATTGAATCCGGGGGCATTCTACCTCCAAGCCACACCCCCAGCCCTATTTTATTTTTAAAATTTGAAGCAGGGTCTCGCTAAGTTCCTGAGGGTCTCGCTAAGTTGCTGAGGCTGTCCTCGAACCCGCAATCCTCCTGTTTCAGGCTCCCAAGTACTGGGATCACAGGCATGCACCACCACGCCTGGTTATATGTTCATCCTTATCCAGGGAGGGAAAATGGGGTACCCACCCAGAGGGGCTTTTGTTAAAACATGGGAGACAAGACGTCCTTCTGGCAGAGCGGCCTTGCAAGCTCCTTCTGTGGGTAAGCTCCGGCCGGGCCCTGCATTTACATCAAGCGCCTCTCCGGAGTCCCTGAGTTTGTGGTCTCTGACTCAGAGAGATCTGTGTCCGGGAACAAACTCCAGGTTTTTCTTGGCATTTCTAAATCTGCTGGCGGTTGGGACAGGAAGGGCATGGCAGGGCAGGCCACGCCTCCCGAGGCGGGGCGGCTGCACCGAACCCTCCCGGCTCTACCCTGGAGTCACGGCGGTGGCAGCCAGGTGTGCACCTTCCGCCTCTCGGGGGCTCGGTTCTGGCAGGGCTGTGCTGGGGCAGCCCGAGCTGGCAGAGGGCGAGGCTCTGAGAACAGGCTCTGTCCCCAGGGGTCTCAGCGGGCACCAGACGACTCCAGAGAGCACCTCCCTGTGCGGCTCTGTCCCTGTGCTGGTGGGTCAGCAGCACCCCTTCGCCTTCAAGCCAGCGGGTACCGGGGTTCCCCCTGCCACCTGCCGAGTGGCCTTGGCAGGGCCCTACTGGGCCTCAGCTTCCTCCTCCTGGCTATTGTGGGAATCAGAGGAGGGAGGAGTGGGTACCACTTAGCCTAAGTACCCAGCCTAGAGCCCCTGTCCCTGATTACCTAGCCCTGAGCACCCAGCCAGAGTTGAGCACCTAGCCCTAGCACCTGGCCTGCCACAGAGTGAGCCTTGTGCGAGAGAGCTTGGGATGTCCTATCCCTGAGGACCCATGCAGCTGGAGCAGGGCATAGGGTGGGTGGGATGGGGCCGGCCCGCTGTTCCCCCAGGACTGTGGACCTCCCATGTGGAAATGGCAGGGATACAGGGATGGTAGGGTCCTGGGGCACAGGGCAGGGGGTCTGTCGCCCCGTTTATAGGACGGGTGCCTGTGGAGGCCGGAGGACTCAGAGCAGAGCACCTGTCACTCTTGTCCCCTCCCGTCCCCGCTGCCTCCCCTCCATCTCCTTCCTGCCCTGTGGCTGTCTCTCTGGAGTGCAGTGTTGCTGAGACCAGAGCAGGGCGGCCGCCCTTCAGCGTCAGGCTTTGGGGAGGCCTCGGGCCACCTGGGATGTCAGGAAACGGGCTGGGAGTCAGGCGCCTGGGCCTGCACGTGCATGGCCATGCCAGCGGCACTTAAAACTTCAGGGCTGCCCTCTGTCGTCCCCGTGATGTGCCAGCGATGGGAGATGGCTAGGCCCCCGCCATCTCAGTGGAAGCTGGAGGTAGAAGTGTCCGGTGTCCTGACCAATGCCAGGCAACTCACTGTGTGGTCGGTCTGTGGCCTGGGGACGTGGACACCCATGGGACATTCAGGCTTCTGGTCGGGCTGTTGAGCCTCAGGAGCCGACTTGGGGAGGCTGGTCATCCGGGCTTGGGGCTTAGGGAGCTCTGTGCTTCCTGGGACCCCAGGTGGACGGGCTGACCTTGAGGCCCACACCGGAGAGGGGCGGGAACAGCTTCAACCACACTCCACCTGATACCATCTAAAAAGTGTCAGAGCCGGGCGTGGTGGCGCACACTTGTCATCCCAGTACTTGGGAGGCTGAGACCGGAGGATCACAGGTTCGCGGCCAGCCTCAGCTACTTAGTGAGGCCCCTCTGCAACTTAGTGAGACCCTGTGTCAAAATAAAGGATAAAAAATAGGGCTGGAGATGTAGCTCAGAGGTAGAATGCCTCTGGGTTCAATCCCCAGTACTGCAAAAAATTAAAACAAAATAAAAGATATCAGAGGCACCTGAGAGGGGCGCAGGTGACCATCGATGCATTCATTTAGAGCATAGATCCTGAGGGCCCTCCGTGCACTGGGGGAATAGAGATGTGCACATCACAGTCATCTTGGGGAGCCGTCCACACTCCTAAACTGGGGACCAGAGTTGGCGCTCACCCACCACAGGGCTCACAGCAAACCCACCCAGTGCAGCAAGGGTCTGCCCCACTTCTAGGTAAATCCACGGAACCCCTGTCTATTTCTCTCATTTCGCAGCCTGGCGAGGCACGTGACCCGGGTAGACCCAGTTCATCTGCTAGGATATGGCCGAGCTGGGACTTGAACCCTGGAGGTCTGGCTCCCAGGCCCGGGCTCGTCACCTCTGCAGCGGTGTGCACCGCAGCCTGGACAGGAGGCGCAGGGTGGACGGGCAGGAGCGGTGTGGGTGGGTGAAGGTGATATACAAGAAGCCAGGGGTCTCAGTTTATGCAGGAGGCAGGACTTGGTAGTTAGCACCACGTTCATAGCTCAGTCATGTCCGCTGGGGACCCTCCTAGCTCCAGGCTGGGTCGCTCTAGCCAGCTGCCCACGCCCTCTCTGTTCCCACAGCTCTCGCATGGACACCAGGTGGCGCTCTCCTCCATCAGTTACGTGGGCTGCTCGCTGTCAGTGCTCTGCCTGGTGGCCACGCTGGTCACCTTTGCTGTGCTATCGTGAGTCACCTCGCTCCCCGGGTCCCGGGAGGTTTGCAGCTTCCCGTAAACGCGACGCCCTTGCCCCAGCTGGACTCCCTCTGGTGCGGGCCGTTGGTCCTGGACCTGCAGGATGACCCCTCCCCGGGCCCGTTCCCTCACGGTTCTGCGGTGCAGGGAGGGACGAGGGCTGCTGGGTGACCTGGAAGACAGGAGGGGCTGTGAGGGGGGCACAGGCCTCGGCCAGCAGGAAGGGAGTTTGGCGGGCTCAGAGCCAGGCACGGGCATCCATGTGGCCGCCCCGTTCCCCAGCCAACCCGCGGCACCAGGTGTACGGTCAGCTCTGAGCACCCCGCTGTGCCAAGACAGAGGCTAATGCATTGTGCACACAGAGCGAGGAGGTGAGCTGTTCGGGGCAGGATGCTCTGTCTAAGAGGAGATATCTGAGCCACCATGCAGAGCCCTGTTTGACTGACTGTGGAGAGACAGCAGATGCAAAAGCCCGGAGCCTGGAGCAGCGTGGGTGTGCGGGGGAGCAGAAAAGGGCTTACTGAGCGGGGAGAGGAGGTCATCTCCAACAGCAGTAGGGAGCCATTGAGGGTCCAAGCCGGGAGTGACAGCATTGGGTTTGGGTTTTGTAAAGAATGAACATTGGGACCGCGGTGGTGACAGGGAGTCCAGCCTGGGGACCAGGTGGCCGAGTCGGAGCCTCACGCCCGCCTCTGTCCCCAGCTCCGTCAGCACTATCAGGAACCAGCGCTACCACATCCACGCTAACCTGTCCTTCGCCGTCCTGGTGGCACAGGTGCTGCTGCTCATCAGCTTCCACATGGAGCCGGGCACGGTGAGTAGGCACCGGCCTCTCCTGCCTGGTGCAGGTGGTCCCGTCGCTCTCTCCACTGCCTCCCTCTGACCTCCCCGGCGGCACCTGCTGCCAGTTTCTTCAGCTGAGGAGACAGATCCCTCCCCCAGGCAGCCAGAGCTGAGGTTCTGCAGAAGGAGATGGTATGTGCCCCTTCCCAGGAGGATGGCACCACGGTCAGCTAGCCCTGAGTCACTGCAGGCAAACCATGCAGATAGAGAAACGGAGCCCTGACTCCCCAGGAGGAAGACAAGGCCACGTGATCGGAGGTGGCCCAGGGTAGATGCTGGGAGGCCAGGGCCACAGCAGAGCAGCTGCACACCGGGTCTCACCGCGCCTTCATTTGGCTCGCAGGTCCCGTGCCAGGTGCTGGCCACCCTGCTCCACTTCTTCTTCCTGAGCGCCTTCGCCTGGATGCTGGTGGAGGGGCTGCACCTCTACAGCATGGTCATTAAGGTCTTCGGGTCTGAGGACAGCAAGCATCTCTACTACTATGGGATCGGATGGGGTAGGTGGGCTGGGGAGGGAGGGCGTCCTTCCTGGTGCCTCCTGGGGGCCCAGATGGAAAGGAGAACCCTACTGATCAATCAAAGGCACAGATTCCACATCATTTGGAAGCCTTCTGACATTCCTGACTTGGTTTGCCAATTTGGTGATCTTTTCAAAGAACAGTGTTTCGGTTTTATTGATTTTCGCTATTGCTTTTCTACAATCTATTTCATTCACTTCTGCCTTGATCCTCATTATTTACTCCCCTCTGCCGGCTTTGCCTTTGGCTTGCTCTTCTTTTTTCTGTGTATTAGGTGGAAAGTTCAGGTTATTAAAATCCTTTTTAATGCAGGCACACACCGGCATACATTTTCCTCTGTGTGCAGCTTTGGCTGCATCCCAGGCATTCTGTGTGTCCTCATTTTTGCTCATTTCAAAGTATGTTCTAAAGTATGTTTTTAAAAAGATTTTCTTTGACCCATTTATTATTTTTGCATGTGCTATCTGATTTCCACCTGTCTGTGAATTTCTCGCATTTTTTCCCTTTAACTGGTTTCTGATTTTACTCAATCATGGAATGATGTGCATGATTGCAGTCCTTTGAAGTGTATGAAGGTTTTTCTTACCGCTTAGTAATGGTCTACCTTGAAGTCACCACATGTATGCTTCTCCCTTCAGTTCTGTCCGCTCTGGCTTCCTCTTTGAGGCCCTGTTCCACATGGGAGGTGTAGCCTCGGGCAGGAGCGCGGGCCCTGGGACAGCAGAGACGTTGGCAGTGCTCACGTGCCACCTCCTCTTCAGCTGTCCACCGGTGTTAGCATCTGCGTTCTCTGCAAAGCTCTGCTGACTGCCGGCTGGTTTGTCTGTTGTTCCCAGCAATGGCCTAAGGTCACCTCACCCCACAGTTAGAGATGATTAAACCCAGGCCCTTTGAAGGGTAATTTTGAAGCTTGTCATTGAGGTGTGGCTGGACCCCAGAGGGCCCCTCCTCTAGTGGTCCCTTCCCAGCTCTCCCTGTGTGGCTCAGCATGATGGTCTCCTCTTCCTTGCATACCTCAAAGGCCCCATTCTTTCCCCCAGCACCCTTGGACTTGAGCTTCCCACACCCTTCCAACTAAATTGAGACCCCTTGGGGGGCACTTTGGAATTCTACACCCTAATGGCCTGCTTTTCCCCTTGTAAAAAATCCCCATGGTGCTTCTCCCAGGCCAGGGGACAGGGCAGTACCACTTCTTTTGAGGTGACCTGCCCTTCTTTTCACAGAACGCTGGGCAGGGGATGTAGCTTCTGCCCCATGAGCGGGCTGAGGTGGGGACGTGGGGCGGCATTTGCAGCCTGCTGCGCCTATTAGACCTTATGCTCTGTGAGTTGGAATTGAATGAGGAGGGGGCTTCAGGCTGTAGCTGCTTCTCCCTGGAATGGAGCTCTAGAACACAGACTTGGGGATGAGACATGAGGGCCAGCCCTGGGGAGGTGCAGCCCTGGGCCCTTGAGCCCTTGGCTCAAGTACGGCAGGTGCTTCCTGGTCTTACTGAGCTAATAGATTTTCTCCAGTCAACTTGTCTTAATTTGCTGTGTACTCTTAGGAAAATGTATGGATACTCTAAAAGTTTTTTTTTAACTAGTGTTTGTTGGTTTCGGCCATTTCACTGGCTGTGGGTCCACAGAGTGTCCCACGCCTGTCATCTGGAAGTCCTCTTCCCAAGATCAGGCTGGCTGGCTGGACTCTCTCTTGCCAGCACAGTGCCCACGTCCTGCCGAGGTCGAGCTGCGATCGGCACCTGGCATTCTTACAGTTGTTATCAAACACGGACCGGCCATGGGGGACCTGCTGCCAGTTTCTGGCTTTCGCCAGATCAATTTTATTTTCACAGCCCTCATTATGCAAGGAGCAGATTAAGCATGTTTATTTTGTGCTTTGGGTTGGCAAATGTAATTTATTTGAGGATTGAGTGGAGGTAAATTATGTGTCCCTTGGGGCTCCCTTGGGGAGAGCGGTGCATGGGACATGGGCTACCTCCTCCCGGCTGCTGCGGGCCACGTGGGAGCTCCCTCAGGTCTGCACAGAGTCCTCTGCCTGCCTCACTGCGCATGCGGGGTGGCCACATGATGCCTCTGCACCTGCTGCCCCGAAGCCCGGTATCCAGTGCTCTCTACCCCTCAGCAAGCCCGATGCAGGTGTGACCGACTCCCTCCATCTTTCCCGACTCCCCAGAAAGCAGACCTGCTCCTCCATGACTTCTGTCTGACTTCATTTAGTGAGGATTCCAAAGACAATAGAGCCAACTACCTACCGTTTACTAGGTTCTTTGTTTGGTGCTAGGGATTGAACTCAGGGGCATTCTGCCATGAGCTACACCCCTAGCCCTTTTTATTTTATTTATTTTTGAAACAGGGTCTCACTAAGTTGCTGAGGGTCTCATTAAGTTGCTGAGGTCCTCGCTAAGTTGCTGAGGCTGACCACAAACCTGCGATCCTCCTGTCTCAGCCTCCCAAGTACTGGGATGACAGGTGCGCGCCACCACGCCCGGGTATTTACTAGTTTCTTTATGGATATGGTCATGTAATTGAGAGGCACGTATGCACACGTACACACACATACCTGCACGCACACACATACTATAAGCCACAGCAGAGATGGTTGGAATGCGTGCAAAGAGTATGTGCAATGTGTCACTAGAGAGAAGGGGCCCCTCAGAGTGGAGTTGTCTTGATTGTGTGTGTGATATGATGTTAGGATGTGTGAGTATGATATGGTGTGTGTGTGTGTGTGTGTGTGTGTGTGTGTGTGAGAGAGAGAGAGAGAGAGAGAGAAAGAGAGAGAGAGGGAGAGGGAGAATCCAGTCAAGCCAGCCTGCAGGAACGTTTTATTTGATCTGGACAACATTGGAGAAAAACAAGTTATTTGCCAATATTTAAAAATCAAGGGGCTTTACGTGAAATTTCCAAGTTCCTTTGAAGAGCGAGGCGGTGCAGGCACCCTGAGTTATACTCCCACCTGATACCTGGGGCGGGGACTGCGTGCCTCCTAATGCTGATGTGTGTGGCCCCGTCGGGTTTTGAGCTCTCTGCAAGCAGAGCTCCCGGCAGCCCTGCCACTCCGCAGCCTCCATCTATCTTCCTGCCGCCTTCCCCTTAATTAATTGCGTCAGGAGCCCATGAACTGTGTCCCTCATCCCGACTGGGCTTGTTGGCTTCGGGCCTAAGTAAAGATGATCTGCAGGCAGTGGGGCTCTCTCAACCTCAACCATTAATTAAAAAGGAGCTGGAGGCTGACCCGGAGCAGGGGAGGCCACGCTGCAGGACGCTGCCGGCTGAGCCCCGTGGAGACAGACGCTCCTTCCTGCGATTTCACCCTGGCAGCACTCCAACCCTTAGGCGGTTACCAGTTTTTGGAAACGTCAGGACCATGCAGGAGCTGATCTGGGGGTGGTTAAAAGTATCAGATCCACCATCCTTGAGGATCACTGGTGGCCAGGCACTGTGACAGGGACTGTGAGGGGCGTGGAGGCAAGTAAAATAGAATCTGTCCCCAGGGCGCCCACGTGGAAGCCAGGAGCCGGCTAAGGACAAGCGTTTGAGAGTTTGTGCATCAGCAAAACAGAGAGGAATCTCTGAGCGCAGGCTCAGCAGGGGAGGAAATGTCACTACATTTATTCCCCTCTATTGCAACTTAATTTCCTCTGTGAGTCCCATTCATCTGGAGGTAAAACCTAACCTTTGTCAGTTCAGGGCCCCGCCGGGCTGACGTGCCCCGCTCTGGCTCTCCGCAGGGTCCCCTCTTCTCATCTGCATCGTTTCTGTCTCCTCGGCCACGGACAGTTACGGGACGAGCAGCAAGTAAGTGGAAGAGACCTCCCTCCATGCATCCTGTGCTGGGCGGGCTTCCGTGGGAAGGGCCTGGAGGTATCCCCACGGCCTCGGACCTCATGCTTATTGGGGTGCAGGGCGCACACCTGCTGGGTTCCCCCAGGCTCTGGCAGTAAGAAAGGCCCGGGCCAGAGGGGGTACAAAACAACCCCAGCTGTGCTCTTGCAACTCCTAAGGAGGGTACCATGGTGCCCCAGGAGTGGATCGGCGGCTGCTAGAAGATTCTAATGAGGATTTCCTCATCACTGTGCTCTTCCCAGACACACAGCTCTGGTCACCCATGGAGCCCCAGTTTGTGACCCTGAGGGTCTTTCTTGGGTGGCTAGCAAGTATATATATAATATACAGTAAGCGCCCAATAAGTTACAGTTGAGTGAGTATACAAGCGTACAAATAATATGGCCTGATGTGCACCAGGAGGTAGGCCGTGTCCGCTCAGCCAGGCTGAGGCACCAGCGAGGGGACAGGAGAGGGGTGTTCATGAGAAGAGAAAGCACTGGCGTTCTCAGGTCCTGCGGCTGAACGGGGAACGGGGGCCCCAGCCTCTCTGCTCCGCTGCGGCCACGTGCCGCGTTTCCTTTGAGGAAGCCGTGCCCGAGTATGACAGGCACAGGACACGAGCTGACCCTGCTCTGCCCGCTCCCTCGCTCCTGGCTGCTGAAGCGAGGACTAGCGAAGGCAGTGTCCCTCCCGAGCGCGTCTCGGAGCCATTTACCCTGTTCCGTGCCCCCCGGAGCTCTCAGACGCCAGGCCGCTCAGCCCACACACTTCAGCCCGGCCCGGCTCCCACATCAGCCTCTCTCCTGGCCCGGTGCCCGGAGCCTGGCAGCCGGCGAGGATCGGGGCTTCACTGGGCTTCTGGACAGGATGGGGAAGGGGAGGTCCTCACGGACTCGCCGTTCTGCATGAAACACTGGAAAGCACGGACGTGCCTGTGTGGACCCGTCCCTTCATGGGAGCCGGGTTTGAACGCGCCTTTGAGGGTCCCTGCAGACCCTCCTTGCGTTTCCCTCTCACACGCAGGGTCCTCGGACAAGGACCATGCTCTGGGTGTCCAGACACGAGCCTGGGACAGGGCTGTCTCCTGTTTCAGGCAGTTAGTATCTCCTGGTCCATGTGGTCTTGGAGGCCGAGGCAGAAAGGCAAGATATCCTGAGTGTTTTAGGGTCACCTAAGCTTTCTGAGCCTCAGTTTCCCCATCTGCAGGATGGGAGTAAACACTGCACCTGCCAAGGGTGCCATAGGATTGAATCAGACCGGGCGGTAGCTGGGTTTTGCTGTGTGGGGACCAGACCTGCTGCCCAGGGATCAGCCACTGCCGTGAACTTAGGGCAGCCCGAGACATCCACGCATGTGCTAGTGTTGACTGTGCGTGTAAATGTGCCCAACATCGGGGTTCCCAAAAGATGGTAGGTTCCGGGAGCCTTCGGCTGTAGATAGCGCCATAGGCTCTGGGGTTGTAAGGGAGCTGGCTTTCTTCTCTGAGTTCTGGGCTCACATCTCAGAGGCCAGGAGAAATTCACACCTTCAAATTGGACCCTACATCCTAGGAGGTTAGAGCAACTGCCTGGCGCAGCCGGAACCTTTCTCTTGGTTCGGGGCACTGCGGAGTGTAGCTGGCCGGCAGCCCCTGGCGGGTGGACAGGGTGGGTGTCTCCCCGCGACGGCCCATCGCACTCAGAGCCCTCTTGGAAGGCACCCGCCCCCAGGACCTGGGTTTGAAAGGTTCTGCAAAGAAGCCAGGTCCTGGCAGAGGTGTATTTGTTTATTTTGGGAATGAAATGAAAACCTACTGTGGATTTTGGCTAGACACTTCAAAGGTTGCTGACCCAGTCTGCAGTTCTGGAAAAATCCTTTCCAGGAATGAGACACATGAGATCACCGTGGATTAAAGAGTATTTGTGGGGATTAGGATTGTGGTTAGGACAGTGGCTTGGGGGGCCCTGGCTGAGAACCGCCAGCATGAATGTGCAGGAGTCAGGCATGGGTACCCAGGCTGCTGAAGTCGCTAATGCTCTGCGTCCCTCCACAGCTGCTGGCTGTCGCTGGGGAGTGGAGCCATCTGGGCCTTCGTGGCCCCTGCCCTGCTGGTGATTGTGGTAAGTTCCCGTATGCAGAGTCAGAGCTGGGCTGGGGTGGGCAGCAGGGCTGTGGATGGTGCTGGGCTCCTGAGGATGCCTCCCAAGGGCCTGGCATGGAAGTGCCACCATCCCCAGCTCAGTTTCCCTGCAGTCCCAGGAAGGTCTGGGGTTCTCGAGCACAGGCACAGAGACAGGCCCAGCACTCTGCTCCGTGTCCCCCAGGCAGTCTCCCCTGCTCAGAGCGCCAGTCCCTGGGCTGCAGGGATGCTAGCAGTGGCCAGGCCTACAGGGAACTTTGGTAACAGCAGTCGGGGGAGAACTCATTGCTGCCGTTCTATCAACTTTCCCACAGAGCCCTGGGGTTGAGTTGCATCCTTTCTGATTGGCCAGTGGGGATCTCTGCCCATTGTGGGCCCCTCACTGAGGCTGGAAGAGAGGAGTACTCTGATTGTCCAGTCCTCACTAGGCTTAAGAAGAAGGATGCTCTGATTGGCTAGCCCTCACTGAGTGGAGGAGAGGGATGCTCTGATTGGCCAGCCCTCATTGAGGCCAGAGGGGTTAGGACTACTCTGATTGGCCAGCCCTTACTGAGGCCAGAGGGGTTAGGACTACTCTGATTGGCCAGCCCTCACTGAGGCTGGAGGAGAGGAATGTTCTAATTGGTCAGGCCTCACTGAGGCTGAAGGAGAGGAATATTGATTGGCCAACCCTAACTGAGGCTGGAGGAGAGGACTACTCTGATTGGCCAGCCCTCACCAAAGCTTAAGAAGGATGCTCTGATTGGCTAGCCCTCACTAAGGCTGGAGGAGAGGAATGTTCTAATTGGTCAGGACTTACTGAGGCTGAAGGAGAAGGATGCTCTGATTGGCCAGCCCTCACTGAGGCCGGAGGAGAGGAATGTTCTAATTGGTCAGGACTCACTGAGGCTGAAGGAGAAGGATGCTCTGATTGCCCAGCCCTGATTGAGGCCAGAGGAGAGGGGTGCTCTCATTGGTCAGCCTCCACTGAGGCTGAAGGAGAGAGATGCTCTGATTGGCTGGCCCTCACTGAAGCTGAAGGAGAGGAGTGCTCTGATTGGCCAGACTTGGGCACAGCTCTGAGACTGGGGCTAGAGTTGGGTAGGACTCCACCCATCCTAAGCCAGGTAGACTGAGCATGGGGAATGCAGCTCCCTGAGAAGACCTGGCAGCACCAGTACCCCGGGCGGGGCTGTGCTCTTGGCAGGAAGACATCATGTCTCTTAGTATTGTAAAGGACAGCAGTGGGGCTCCAGACAACAATTTGTACCACTGTCGGGACAGTCTTACTTCTTTTCCATTTAGTACCACTGAGGACTCAACCCAGGGCTAGCTCCAAAGGCTAGCAGAGGCTGCACTCCTGGGGACCCAAGGTGGCAGTGGGGGAGTCTCATGGAAACCCTGGCCTGGTCCCTGAACCTTGGTCACTTGGGGTCTAGGCTCCAGTTGCACCAGACAGTGGTAGGAGTTGGGGACGTGTTAAGCCCAAGGGAGCCATGGCATGTTGAACGGACGGGACTAAGGTGTTTCCAGCTGAGTCCCTGTGGCTCTTCAAGGGAGGCTCTAATGAGTCCTTATTCATGGCCTCCCGTAGCCCCGGCAAGAACCAAGGCTCCAAAGACTCGGGGATGCTTTTACATGACTCTCTCTCACTTGTGTAATAGCTGCTGGCCGAGATGGTATCTTAGTCTGCTCTGTGCTGCTATGAGACACCTGAGATACCAGAAGCCAGGTGATTTACAAAGAACAGAAACTCGCTTTCCCACAGGAGGTTGGGGAGGGTGAGGTCGGGGCCCCAGTATTTATTTGGTCCACCGAGGGCCTTCTCGTTGCATCTCGCTGCATCGTCAGAGCAGAGAGCGGGGCAAAGGGGCAGAGGAGGGCCCGACTTGTCCTTTCTTAACAGCGTTAATCCTCCCCTGAGGGCAGAGCTCCCATGGCCGGATCACCTCCTAGATGTCCCTGCTCTTAATATGGTTACGGTAGCAATCACATTTGGACAGGAGATGGGAGGAGGAGGCAAATGTTCAAGCCATAGCAGATGGTGCGGGCAGCCTGGGTGGAGAGGGAGGGTCTGTCCAGCCGGGTCAGAGGGAGGGTCTGTCCAGCTGGGTGTAGAGGGAGGGTCTGTCCAGCCGGGTGGAGAGGGAGGTTCTGTCCAGCCGGGTCAGAGGGAGGGTCTGTCCAGCTGGGTGGAGAGGGAGGTTCTGTCCAGCCGGGTGGAGAGGGAGGGTCTGTCCAACCGGGTCAGAGGGAG